>VYZP01025613.1:234093-360813 GCA_013400635.1 Hypocryptadius cinnamomeus
GCTGCAAATTTTGATGTGGGTTATGTCCTTTTGTCTCTTAGTGAAGGTGGTAGGACACAGGGAGCAGCCAGCCTCTACTTGTTCCCCTGCAACAAGAAAGATTCTGTTGGAAGACAACTGCCCCCAGTCTCTTCCAAATGAAAACAGGCCAGGAGTGTTGAAGCTAGTCTGCAGAGCTGCAGGTCAGCATGGAATCTGCTCTTCCCGGAATGGAATGCACGGTGGGGTGTGGAGAGAGAGGGTGTTTGGTTGTGAGGGTTTTGTTTATGCCAGAAGCTTGGCTGGGTGAAGGCAGATGGAAGTAATTTTAAGGGACAGGAGCCAGCTGACAGTTGCATCTTGATTCTGAACAACTATGGGCCAGCCAGTCCTTGGAGGAAGCTTTTACCCTAACCCCTGTCATTTAGTGGTTGTTCTGTGCCCTAAGAATGGGGTTTTATACTCCCTTACTGTCTGCCCGTGGTGTTTTTAGATGCTGCTGCAACTCCAGCCCTTCCTGGTAATCACAGAATGACAGATCACAGATGGTGGGGAATGATGATTTCCATGATGTTTGCAGCTCTTAAAGGGCTGTGGCCCTTTGCTTTTGATTTCTTTTCTTAAATCTTAAAGTCCAGACTCCTGGAGTGTTGATATTGCAATAGCTGCTCTCCCTTTGGTCGGTTTGTGAATCTCAGGGCAGCTGAGGAGATCCTGGAAACAGGAACCTCAGAAGGCAGATGGAAAGAAGCCCAGATGATGATAACTGTATAATGCATTTCTCCCTGCTTTATGCTGTCTTATCCCAGACAAAGCTTTATCTTTCATCCCATAATTATGTGATTCCCTGTAGGCAGCTTAAAGTGAGCTTTGGAAAGGTCGATAATTTTATCTATTAGATGCCTCCTATGATCTCTAAGTGCAGACATGGGTACTTGAAGGAAGGTTTTGAGGGCAAATTCCTGTAGTTTCAGTGAACTTCACTACAAGACTCAATTGCTTTGAGCCTGTTTAGCAGGATTGTCCACATTTGCATTTGTGATATGGTTGAGTAATTCACTGCTGGAGGGGGTTGCTTCCTCTGCCACCTTCCCTTTCAGCTTAAGCTTTGAGTGCATTCCTCCAAGATACTTTTCTTTTACCATACCTGTCCCAGAAAATGAGCAGAACCAACAGCTGACATTTTTTGGATATTTTTGACCTTAATGGGCATTTAAAACATGTACAATTTTTTTTTGCTTGTCATCATCTTCTAGGTTGTGTTACGTGTAATGGTTCATTCTAAAGGAAAATAAACTTTCATGGGTGGTGAAGGGAATAGATGTTTTTCCAGGCTGAATTCAGCTGCAGCTGTACTCTTGCAAAGAGTGGCTCAGCAGTGTGATTCAGGGTGCAGAGATCACTCAGACCAGTGATTACAGAAGCCACATCCATTCATCTCTCAGTGCTGCCTGAACCCACTGCCCACGCTGGTACGTGGCCTTTCCCTAAGGAAAGGGAAAAAGAGCAAACTTGTGAGCTGCAGGCTAAAGCAAACAGATAAGAAGCTTTGGAAACAGATGGGACTGTTTTGAATCAAATCCTGGAAGGGGACTGGAAGGCATTGGGGGCTCTCATGCAAGGGGTATGACTCACTGCTGTTGTCATGGAGGATGACATCCTCTTGTAGGATAAGTGATTATTGCCCCAGAACATCATTTATCAGAACCCAAATTGGAGACAGAAGTCTCTAACCTGAGACCCCTTAGCACAGGGTCATTTCTCCAGCAAGGTCCCCCTGACTCTTGCTCCAAGGCTCTGGCAGGGGGGACTCTCAGTGCTGCAAAGGGTCCTGCAGGCTGTCAGCCTGGAGACTTGCCAGCACTGCTCCTTGGAAAATCACAGGCACTAGGAACCCCGTGGGATTGCATCAGGGATGCATCTGGCTGGTGCACAGATGAAGTGAAATCGTTGGATTTGTGTTTGGAGGGGAGAGTGCCTCTAATCCTAAAGTGCCTGATGCTGTGGGAACCTGGGTGTGGAGCGTGCTGCCAGCTGAACCTCTGCACTCCTCTCAGAATGTTTTCCTTCCTTTTGCCCCAGTAACTGTGAGTTTGGGTGTGGTACCCTGCAAACTGGCCCATCATTGGGTACATATGGATGTGTGCGGGAGAGGGCTCCTACTGCCATCTTCTCACAGTCCTGGTCCTGGACCCAGCTTTGTCTGATGGGCTTTTGGGAACAGCTTCTCCTGCTGAGTCTTTGCTAGATCTAATCTTGAGTACAGCCTGAGCTTCTATTTAACTACAACAGGTGCTAACCAATGCTTTGGTTAGAGTGCTTCTGGATGTAAAAATATCAGAAAATTTCTTTATAAAATGCCCCTACCAGAACCCCAAAAGAAATCACCAAACCCCTACCTCTGGAGGTGTCATGGACCAGAAGAAATGAAGAGCTGTCAACCTCCCCATTGCTGCAGAGGTGCCTGGTTAGGAGGCATCACCTGGAGAATGTTTAACACCCCCTGGCACACAGAGCAGAGTCACAGCTCTGCAGGAACAGGGATTCTTCCTCTCCTGGGGTAATATGGCACAGGCTCCCATCTGTGCTGTGTATCAAAACAACCTCTTGAGAAATTGTGCTCAGCAGCTCGAGCCACCTCCTTGCCTTGTGGAGCACTGCAGATTAGTGCTGGTGCAAGATTGGGCTCTTACCACAATCTCAGCTGTTTCATTAAAGTAACGTGGAACAAAACAGGGAGAATTAGTTAAAAATAACAATTCTCAGAAGTGCAGCTTGTCTTTTTATTAGGCTTGTCCTCACTTTCTCTGCTGCTCTGATAAGAAGAATGTTTTCCCTCTGGGATGGAGGGAATAAACTGGGATGAAACTCATTTGTTGGGGCATTATCTGTTAATTAATTTTGAACACTAATCCTGTCCCCATACACTGTTTCTTTTTCTCCTGGTTTTAGAATGTGGAATACAGTTCTGTTCAAGGAGAGGATGGGCAGCTTGTGCTGTGTTACAGGAGGAGGGACCTTGTTTGTCCCCTTGTCCCCAGGGCTGGGGGAGGTTTTCCTTAGCCCTGTGCTGCAGCTCACTTTTGGAAAGGTAGGAGCTTTCCCAGGAGCCCACCCAGAACATGGAGAACTTAAAATTCACCTCAAAGGATGCCCTGAGCCTGAGCTGCAGCCTCTCCTGGTGTGAGTCCCCCAGGGCAGGGTGGAGGGGCTGATCCAGTGTATCCCAGTGGAGCTGGCACTGCTGGGAGGGAATTTGCCTCCACAGTGGGTCATGAGCCCCCTGTCAGTCCCAGCAGTGCCTGTGCTCCTGCACTGGGCAGGAAAGCACTGCCAGAAAATGACTTTAGTTGATGAAAAAGAAACTATATATAATATTTTTTTCTATATATTTCTCTTTTTAGAATAAACTGAAAGAATATTTGAGCCTCTGGACAATATGAGCTGGTTTCCTTTTTGTACCCAGACTTCTGATGGAAGACATTCTGGTTTTAAGTGGTCTCTTTAATCTGATGGGAAGTTTGCCATTCAAACGGGGGGAAACGTGGACTCTCTTTAATCTTTTTTGATTAAGTGATATTATTTTTTTTTCCTATTCTTTTTAGTCCTTTCCCTGGCTCAGCAGTTACTCCTGGCTGCCCCTGCATCCTGCTCATTTAGCTTTGCCTAGTCTTTCAAAATCAATATGTGCTGCTAAATTACTGGAGTTGGAGAATAAAATAAAAAAAAATAAATCCAATATGAGGTTTTGGCATGTAAGTATGGCTTATAAAGTCCTAGGATGGTCTTTAATACAAGCCATCTTGCTTTCTCATTTCTGGTGTATACATAAGTGTCCATAAGTGAAAATCCCTGTTCAAGGAAAGGAGTAATAAGATTCAGCAATCCTGGAAAAGGGCTAATTCTTCATTCTGTCCAAGTTTCTAAGCTGCTGCAGGTGTCCCAGGCAGTGACTTCATGTGCTGCCCTGCAGATTCTTTCCCACAGTGGCTCACTTTCTAGTAACAGAGTGAAGGGTGACCTCTCTCCTGTCACCTTGCTAGGATTTCAGGTGGATTAAGGGACAGACTGGAAAAAATGTGTATGGAACAAATTCCAGCTTGCCAGTGTGCTCTTAGAATACACAGAGCAGGAAAACATTAATTACATGGTGGCTGTGGGCAAGACTGATTTCTCACAGGGGAATTCTTGGATATGGTTTGTTTCACTCCTTAAAGCAAGGAGACATTTGGGATCTGGGCATGGAATTGGGACCACGATGGCCTTGAAGAGCTGAGAGCAACTTACAAGGAGGAAAATTGTCCTTTTCTTAAAAAACAATGTTCTTTTTGGCAATATATTTTAAATTATGTTCCTTTCTAGTCCGAGACCAGTTTTCTTCTAACAGAGATCAATTTGTGAAGACTTTTATCTATAATAAAACTGAATTTGTTTGGTGAAAACATGGAGCAGAACTGACTGAAGGGCAGTCCCTGCTGAGATGGTGTCATCCACGGGGCTGTGCTGGGTTCAGGCCCCTCCAGAACCATCTGTTGGCACTGGAGGGGCTGACCCAGCCTGGAAAGGCTCCAGGAAGTTTTGGCTCAGATTGCTGGTCCCTCACATAAATAACACACCATCAGAAAAGGGTCCCCTGGGAATATTTGATCTGTTTAGCTATTGTTCTAAGCAAATCAGTCCCAGTGGAGGTTATTAAATCCTGGTGAGAACTTGCACTGTCTACCTTAAATCCCTGTTCCCATGATATTTCCTAATAGGATGGGGTATTGTTGCCATACAAAGGCAATTACACCATGGTGAGCATTTACTGTAAGTACCTAAAATGCAGAGCAGGTCTCCCAGCACTGGGGTTTGGTCTCACTCTTTCTGGCATGAAGGAATTTAGCTGGTGAGGTTCTGGGTATTCCCATGGGAAAGGGAACTTTCCTGTGCTGCTGTTGGTTCATTGATTTGTATTTGTCTGGTATATAAAACAAAATTAGGGCCTGGTTGTTTTTTTTTTGTTGTTGTTTTTGTGGTTTTTTGTTTTGTTTTGTTTTTTGGTATGTTTGTTATTTTGTTTGTTTGGGCGTTTTTGTTTTGTGCTTGTTTGTTTGTTTTTGGGTTTGGGGTTTTTTTTGGTTGTTGTTGTTGTTTTTGGTGTGTGTGAGAATTGCTGGGATTCTTTATGAATTGCTGGTTTTCCCCCCTGTAGATAGCCAAATAGCTCTCTCTCCTGGGGTTGTGGAGACAAATTTAGAGGTTCTGCTGAAAAACCTGCATTGTTCAGTAGATATTAGCACTTTCATGGGGAAAACCATCAAAAGCAGGGTTTAATATTGGAGTTGGTGAGGGGATTTGAGCAGCCAGGGCACTGGGAGCAAGGGATACCTGTCTGAGCCACACCACAGGCACAGAACTGCGTTAATAAAGTGTTTTATTCCTCCCTTCTGAAATCGCTCAGTGCCGTTTGTGTTGAGCTCTCCGCGCTGCGGAGGTTTGGTGCTGGCTGCCCTCTAGTGAGGCACTGCCCGGCATGAATAAATGAATAAATGCAGAAATCCCTGCCCGGCCATCGCCGCTCTCCATCCCCAAGGTTTTGATCAGCAGAATCCCTTGAACCTTAGCCTGGAGCTGCTCCGCCTTCCCGGTGGGAAGTGCTGTTAAATGAGAGGGGAAAATTCGCCTTTCCTCAAGAGCATCACCACCGCGGGAGGTGGGAAGTGGTATCCCTGTTCCTCTGTGTGCTGGCATCCCTCTGTGCCAGCCACACCACTGGGAAAGGTTTTGCTTTGTGTCCATAGGGCTGAAATACTTCGGGATGGGGTTTTTTATCCTGTATTTCCCTGGCTGTTTGTACACTGCAGTAATGGTGATGTGGGGAGGGTTGAAACGCCAGGTGCAAGTCCTGCCACCATCATCATTGTGATCACTGGGATTGAAAGTGCAGTTTTTTGAGATGATTTTGAGATGAGCTTGGCAACCCTGGAGTCCTTGGGGGCTGGAACTCCCCAGGCAGTGTGGGCAGCTCCCCTAGGCTTGATTTTATGTGTGAGGACCCCCAAAACTGTAAGCTATGCGTGCTGCAGCTGCTGAGGAGAAAAGCCAGGGAGAGCAGGAGATTTTGGCAGCGTTGGATGTTTTTAATGCTGGAGCTGCCCTCTCTAAGAGCAGGTGTGTGGATGCAGGAGGGGAGCCCAGCAGAATTCACCCAGGAGGGGAATTGGACAGATTCCTTACATAAGGGCAGGCTTGAAACAGTCACCAGTGCCCTGGGCCATGGAAAGACCGGTCCTGCTGCAAAAGTGCTGCTGCTTTTTGGGGATACCCAAGGGCTGGAAGAGGGAGAATGGGTAAACAGGGTTAGAAGAGCTTAGTCAGGATGTGTTTGTTTAAAGGATCTGCTTCAGCCTGACTCTTGTAATTTGGTAACAAGTGTGTTTCTGCTCCTTGGAAGCATTTCATTCATTAGCCTAATGGAGGGAAGGATTATGCAGAGATGAACTTAAAAGATGCAAAGCAAGGAGGGGTTTGCATTGGACTGAACCAAGGCGTGCAGCAGGAGTGGCTGCTGGGCTGGGGGACACAGGAATGTCACCATGGAGCTGTGCTGTGGTTCAGTCTGTGCCAGGGTCTTGGCTGTCTGTCCCTGGTGTTTTCTGTAATCCCTGTCTGCTGTTACAGGTTGGGAGGTTGCTCTGTGTGACTGTGGGTAAAAAACTGGAAAAATGTTTCCATTTAGGATGCATGAGATTTTGGCAAGGGAAAATAGATACTCTGCCTTGTAGTGTCCCATAAAGACACTGCAGAAATAGTGAAATAATGAAAAGGATGAAATCCATACATGGTGTATAAAACTGAGGATGAGCAAAGGCTGGAGAACTGTGAGGATAAATTGATTAGGTTTCTTCCAGCAGACTAGTCACAGCAACAGACCAGAAGTGCACTCATGCACAGATGTTTTAAATCCTGAATGTCAGAATCTCCAAGTGGAGCATTCTGGATGCTGTAGGCAAGGCAGTGGCTCCTTTGGGGGTGCTGATTTACACACATCTCTGGGATGCACAGTGAAGGAGGTGAATCTCTCCCCAGACAGGTCTCTGCTAGAGGGTGAAATGCAGCAGAGCACAGGCACTAACAGTGCTGCAATGATGAAGAATGAGGTGTGCAATGACTTCTCCCTCAGAAGTTATTTTACTGGGAGAAATGAGAAAAGGCATTCCTAGATCTGAGCTTGTTGGGGCTCTCTTGAAGAACTGAAGTGAGATTGTGTCTCTGATGGCATCGAGGGGGAGTTCCACAGGCACAGGTGGGCCAGTGGCTCCTGTGCCAGGCTGGCTTGGCTTGGAATCAGCCTTTCCCTTGGCTCTGTGCTGGCTCAGAGCTGGTTGCTGTGTGTTTTGGTGCATTTGTGTGGTGCATCCCTTAGGCAACAAAGCAGCTACTGAAACCTGCAACCATGGGAGTTGAGATATTTAAGGTATAAGGAGAGTATGACAGGTTGTACTTCCAGATCAGCTGGACCTTTTTGAAGCATTAATGGATCCTCTCCTTTCCTTCCATGGGAGATGAGGGCAGGTTGTTTGTAAAGTGATGCTATTATCTTGATTTCTTACAGCCTGTGACGTAGATGGGGCTGGAGGGAAGAGACGTGGAAACAAGACTCCCCATTCCTGACTGAACAATAAAATTCGGGCTGTAGAAGAGGAGGTGCTTATATGTAAAACAAAATCTGGGGGGAGGAAGGGTTTGTTTTGCTACAACTTTGGCATTGAAATTCTAGGTCTTGTTTTGTCCTTATTTCAGCCATCAAATAACCTCTTTGAAAGTAGTTAGGTGAAAGTCTTAAATCCTACGAAACCACTTGATTTTTTGGGTTTGTTTGTTATTTTTTTCCCCAAGCTGGGGCAGGAGCAAACACATGACGTTCACACCTCCCGTGCCGGGCTGGCCCTCAGCAGAGGCAGCAACAGGCTGAACCAGTTTGCTCATTGCTTTCGTCTGCTGACAGGCGCTCTCTTGTCCCGGTTCCCTGGGAGGTGCTTGGCCGCTTCTCCCGGTGCTGCAGGAATTCCCCTGCCTGCAGCCACCCGTGGTGTGTGGCCAGCAGCCTTTGGCCAGCGACAGCCACCCGGGCAAGCTGTGCAGAAGAGCCAAGCCGAGGTGGGGGCAGTGAGCAGAGCATCCAGCTACAGATCCAGGAGAGTTTTATGGCGTGTGGCAGAGGGTGAGGTGTGCAAGCAGCTTTCCCTTCCAGGAGGTGCCTGTCCCCTGAGTCTCAGGTGAGAGGAACTTTGAGTGGGTGAGTTAATTGAACCTGGGAGATTGGTACCACCCCAGGAGTTGGGGGAGATGTCCCTGTGGTTGGTGGAGGTGCTCCTGGAGCTTGGGTCAGAAGGGACAGGGTATTCAGAGGGTTCTCCCAAGTTTATTTTGCATGGGTGTTGCTCATGGCAGACCTGCTCCTGTTGTGGTATCGAATTTGCAGGCTGCTCCGAGGAGGGGAGAGAATGATGTATTTGAATTCATCTTATCAGAAGGTTAATTAATTAGTTTATTATACTATATTATTCTATATTATATTATATTTAAACTGAATTTGCTAAGCACTTAACTCTGCACATCACTGCACAAGATTTTGTGACTGTCAGCCGACAGTCCTGACACACACACACACACCTGGCCCTGACAGGCCAAGGAAACAAAACCCCATCACTTTGGGTAAACAGTCTCCACATTGCATTCTACTTTTGCACAAACACAGGCACAGCAAATGAGATAAGAATTGTGGCTTTTCTCTGTGATGTTCAGAGAATGTGAAACCCAGAAATATTCTCGGGAAGAATTGTGCCTTGCTTTTCTCTGTGAAGAGAAATGTGGTGACAGTGTGGTTCCTCATGCTGGGTGGCTGGGGGTCAGCTGGCCATGTGGACGTGATGCTGACCATGGGTGTTGAGGGGATGGAGGCTCACAGCCCCAAAACACTTTCTGCAGCCAGAGCTGCTCCAGCTGCCGAGGGCTCTGCTGCCCTTGCTGAGCACAGAGCCCCACCAGCTGCTCTGCAGGGAGAACAGCAGGAATTTGGGTCGAGTTGGAGTGTGGGCTTTGCTCTGTTGCCTGCCAGTCTGTCCAGCTGTAGCTCAAGGGAGCTGCAGATGGGGCAGCCCTGGGAGGGCTCTGCACCCCCAGCGCTGGGGCTTGGCACCCCCTGAGCTCCCCCTGGGGACTGTCACCCTTGGGGTTGCTCTGTGCTGAGCTCCCTGGTGCTTTGGTCACTGTTTGAGATCTGAAATGACACACAAGAGATTGGGAGCTGCCTGACTGACATCTGAGGCTTTCACAAGTACTTGTGTACAAGTCCCTTGAATTTCAGTCTAAAGATGTGGAACTGTTGGCTGCTTTTCTCCTTCTACTTAATCATAGTGGAAAATTTGCAGCAACCCCCAGAATATTTAGAAGCAAAATTGCTGATCTAAATGTGCTCTGGCACAAGGCACAAACAGCTGGAAAATGTGCCTTCCCCTGCAATATTTTAAGGATGTGTAGCATCATTAAGGGCTATTCACTGGAGCTGGCACTGTGAGCCTGTGCTGTGTGACAGAAAATAAATGTTCTGTCCCCACCTTTCAGTAGGTTGTGTCCCAAATGACCAGGTGACAGATCCCTTTCTCTAGTGACAGATGCTCTGCCCAACAGCTCAGCTCTGCCTTGGAAGGGCTGTGGGAGTAAATCCCTGCAATGGAAGCTGGCAGCAAGCATATTGGGAAACAGATGGTGCTGTGCTACAATTTTACCTGCTGTAAGGCCAGTGCATCGCTTAGCAATACAGAAGCAGGAATTGTAGTCCCGTGGCTGCTGTGTTCTTGGTGGGGGGAGGCATTATTTGATTTAACATTCAGCAGCAGGGGAAGGGGGAAAGAATGTTCAATGTAATTCTTTTAATATTTGTTTTAACTCCCTGAGGATTTGAAAATGTAGCACCTGCTAGGTTTGTTTTTGAGCCCCAGAATTTATTTTCCCCTCCTGTGTGAATTCTAGCCATGAGTTAGTTGTGTGGAAGCTGAAGGAGGTTGCTGTCTCTGCAGAAGGGACAGATATCCCCATGTCCCTGCCAAGGCCACTGAGTGCCTGGGGAGAGTGGGAAGGACAGGGCTGTGATGGAGGGACAGTCCCCTCTACCTGTGCCCCTAAGGAGCAGTGTTACTGTCTCTGCAGGCAGCCTATGGGGCATTTGAGCCCCTTTCAGCCTTCAGCTGTGCTTCCTTTACCCTCCAAACCCTAGTCCTGGAGTTGTTCCCACCCAGAAGCTCTTACCTGCCTTGAGGAACAGGTACATGGGGAGGAGGGAATGAAACTGGGTGCAGCAGGGTCCAGTCAGAAGTAGCTGGAAGTTCTCCTTCCTCCTGATGTGGAACTGTAGGGACAGCAGGACCAGCTGCTCTGGTTTCCCTGGGCTGGGTGTCCCCTGTCCCCCTCCAGCCAGGTGCTCAGGATGGGAGTTGGGTTTCTGGGGGCATCCTCCAGGACCAGCTGGGCAGGACAGAGTGACCTGCTCAAACAGGCAGCCAAAGAGGGCCTTTTGTGGTACAATTCTTCCCATTAATGTGAATGAGAACAGCAGATTTTTTAAAAAAAAAGTCAGTTTGATCCTCTGACCTCTGAAAGGGCCTAATATAAGCACCCCAGCTCTACTACCAAGCATCCTCTTCCTGCTCCAAATGGCTTCCTTTTTCCTTGGCTAAGGTCTCATGTCCTCTCCAAGTAGGAAGGGAAAAATACATTATAATTCTTCAGTCTTGGCAAGTGAGGAATCACACCCATGAAAACAAATACCCGCTAATTAGGACCATGAAAAGCTGATTGAATCACGACTCTGATAATGGCAAGGGCAGTTTCCAAGTCTGCTTTACATCCCAAGGGGGTGGGGAGAGGGAAGCAATGGGATTTCTTCTTTTAGGAAGCCATTTTAGCTCCTTTTATCCATCCATTAAAAAATTTCTCTGCCAACAGGTACTACTCAATCCTCAGTCTGCATTGTTTCTATTGAAAGTGAGGAGAGAACTGAAGTTACTGCCTGGGATAATTGTTAACAAATGCAGAATTCTCATTTGTGCCCATTATAGCAGGAGTAACTTCTAAAGTGTATGAATGTTCTCAGATTGACCCCCATTGGGGAGTTCATGCTGTTGCAGGATGGCCAGAAGAGAGATTAGGAAACTGTGGGGAGCCTGGCTGGGCTAAAGCCCCGCTCTGAGCATGTCTGCTCTGCTTCCCTTTCTGCCAAGGTGATGAGGGAAAAGCTAAAAGGAGTTAAAAACCAGAAGAAAACACTGGATCCGAAGTGTATTGAGTTTTAGCAGCCTGTTTTACCAACAGTCCTTTGGCAAAATGGGAGAATGGGCTTTACCATTGCCTCTCCCCTTCTGCTCTCCCCAGTTAGCTACAAAATGAGTGACTGAGCTGTGGGCTGAGGTAACACCCCTGCCTCTGCACCCTTGTCCTCACCCTCCACAAGTGCTGGGATAAGGGGCTGCATGGTTTTTCCTGTGGATCTGGCCATGGCCACCAGCTGTGGGGACAGATGTGCTGGCAGGGGGGGAGCTGCTGTGCCCCGTGTGTCTGGTGGGTCTGTGGGAAGGGGGTGAGGTGTGGGTGAACCTCACCTGGCAGGGACAGGGCTCCATGCCCAACTCCTCACCCTGTTTCCCGCAGGGGCGAGGTCCTGCTGACCTCAACAGGCTGATTCAGCCCCCGTGGCCATCCCAGCTGTCCCCTCTGCCTTCCCCTCCCTCTTCCTCTCTCATTGTTTGTGTTTCTGACATTTCCCAACGTCACTGCTCCCACCCTGCAGCATCTGATAGCGCTGCTGGCGTCAGGACTTTCTCTTGGGGATTTCTTCATAAAAAAGGAGGGAATATTGGATCAGGGCTCGTGGCTTTCGAAGGAGGTTTGCTCAGCTTGAACATGCAAAATGTGTTGTCTAAACTTGACCTGTCTGGGTGAGAAGAACTTGGAATTTCTGTAGCATCAGTGCAGATTTCTTGTCCAGCTCCTGAAAGCTCCAGGGCAGACATGAGGGTGGCAGCTAGGGGAGGACTGAGCTGTGTGGTGGCTCCAGAAGGAATCTTGTGGAGCACAGAAGCAGAGCTCAGATTTTTGGTGCAGATCATGTGGGCCACAGCTACGTCAGCAATGGATTCACGACCTGTATGAGTTCCTGAGGCTGGGTAGAAAAAAAAAATATTTCTGTATAAATATATTTAATATAATTTGGGTGGCTTGAATAGCTAATGACTGCAGAATGCCTGCTGGGGCTGAGAACAGAACAGCAGTGGCAGGAAGAGCTGCAGGAGGTGAAGAGGCCCCACTGGGGTCAGTGTGTTGTTGGGGGGCAGCGCGTGGGGCTCCCCAGGCATGCCCGGCCTCCCCGTGAGCCTATTGAGGGCAGCTGGAGGCTTTCCACTGGTCTCCATGGGCTTTGGATCGAGCCCATGGCATGCTGCTTGTTTGTTTTGGATGCCTTGTGAGGATGAAAACATCCTTTCAATGGCTGCTCTTTCTCCTTGTCCTTTGGATCAGCTGCTCCTTGCACCCCACAGCCACAAAGTGACTCCTCTTTGGGAAAATGCCATGAGCTGCTCAGCTTGTTTCCTTCTCCACAGCCAAACACCCTGAACCCAGGCTCACCTTCGAGAGATGCTTTACACCAGAGCTCATCTGGTCTAACAAGACATCCCAACCTGCCTCCTTTCAAATTTTAGATGGTTATTGCCCATTTATTTGTCCAGAGCTGGCAAATGAGCTGTACAGGTACTTTGTTAATAAAATGAGGCACTAATTGTTGTAGCAATAGATGAGACATTGTGAAATGTTGTTTCTGTGTTTCCTGGCAGACCTGTGTTCACAGAAAACATCAGTCCATAGCAGCAAAAGTGCTGGCAATTCATTATATGGACTTGCAGTACCAATTTCTTTTTGCCTCTTCTATTAACAAGTGCTCTCTCTTTCCACTGATTCTCCCCTGGCTGGGAAAATGCACAGCTCTGCCTCAAAGGATCTGGACTGACCTCACCTACAGCAGGTGCAACAAGATCTGTTGTCTTCAGGCTGTGCAGGATCAAGTCCCAGATGAAAATGTGTTGTTTTGACCTCTCCTCAAGAAGCACGTCGATCCAAGCCAACGTCAAGCAAATTTTTCAGTAAGAAGAGTCCTCAAAAATGTCCACAGGACCATTCCCTTGGGCAGGCTGGAGTGGTGGGGCTGGGGCCTGGGGGAGGTGAAGTGAGTTCTGGTGGCCCTGGGAGAGCATCAGCTGCTCTGCTGTGCTGCTGCCCTCATCCCTGCAGCCGAGGGGATGGGCTGCTTTAGGTAAGGATTTTGATGGAATGCTTGTATCAGTATTGGTGCTCTGCTGTGCCAAATGCTGAATGGACACAGAAGTGAATCCTGCTCTGCTGGGTTTGTGGCTTGGAACTGGAGATGGGGAGAAGAAGCACAAAGGCATCCAAGATGTTGTTTTGGTTCATGTTTGATGGAGTGCAGTGACCTGAACTCTGTCATCTGCTACACAGGGAAGGGCAAGTCCTTTCCTAGGACACCTTCCCTGGGCTAGGCTTGACCCATAAAGTCTAATCAAGGGCAGAGCATTGCTCTGAGTCATGATTTTTCTGGAGGCTACAGCATCCTGAGTTACTCATCCTAAGAGAATGAATGCACTGAGGATATAATTATAAGAGTTAGATATCACTTATTCTCACTCTTTTAAAGATTCTTGTCAGGAAACTGGTAGGTTTGGGTTCTTATTTTTGTCTCTGTGCCTATATATATCATGCAAAATGCTGAAACTTTACTATCTCATTTATGCTTCCTCTTACAGAGCTGTAGATCTCTGCCCAGTATTTAGGTTATGTACTAATTCTGCCCCATTTGCCAGAGATTAATGAGGCTATAAAATAATCATAAAGCTGGGGCAGCCATGGTTTTTCACACTCCTCACGTACTTCTCTCTACTGTGAAATACTTCATCCAGAAGTAATTACCTGGCTTCTCCAAGCTCCCTTTAATACTCCTTGACGACTCAAAATGAAGGAGACGCTGCCCCATGTTTGTCTGGGACATTAGCAGGGCAATGGCAGCATCCATGGTGGTGCCTGAGGGGAGCTGGGCAGGTGTGGCACCTGTCGGGGAGCGCGGTGTCCACCTGAGTGACCAGAGCAGGGGAGGAAACCCTCCTGCTGCCAGGGACAAACCAGTGAGGCTGGATGTGTCACCTGCCTGGAACCCTTTGGTCCTCCACACTTTGAGCCTGCCATGTCTCTGATAAGACCCTGAAGCACTTCATGGCTCCAGTATGGCTCCAAGGAGGAGTGTCCAGCCACAGAGAGGGATCTGGCACTGCTCCAGCTGCTGGGAAGCAGGGCTGGGTGGGAGGTGAAGGGACTGGACTGACTCACCTGAGTAATTGGGCACAGGAGGTAGAAATTTTGTCAGCATGGTGTGTGAGTGCACAGAAGATGTTACAGTTTTGCCTCCAAAACTAGGATGCTGGAAGTATTTTGTGCACTTTATTACTCCCCACTGCCAGTTTGGGGGAGGTAGAAGTACAAGACCACTGAGATTGGAGATGCAGAGGGTGTTTGTCTCTTTCTGTAATTTATTTTCATGGAGTGTGATAGCTGCTTGCCCTTTGCTGTGCAGGGTCTCAGTCCCTCTTGGGAGGCTCTTTGTCCCCTCTCAGGCTTGAGGACCATCTCTGAGGGCTGGTATTGGGGTAGGAGGCACAGCATAGCCTGCATGGGAGTGTGACCTGCTACTAGGCTGGGACCTAGTTAGGAAGCAGTGAGGTGAAATCAGCACCTTCAGGTAGGTGAAATCAGCAGCTTGGAGAGAAATTGCTTTTCCTGCCTCAGCTTGCAGAGACAGCCACAGTCTCTCCCCCCTGTGCTGTCACTTCCCGTGGATGCTTCCCAGAAGGACAGCCCTGAGCTGGGGAATGGGATGTCCTCCATCTCAGAGGGGCTGGTGGGGCTGAATCATTTCCTCTGGCAGCTCTGTCTCAGGGAGGCTCTGGGTGAAACCCTCTCTGTTGGTGATGCCAGTCTCTGCAGCTCTGAGGATGCTCCACATTTCCACCCTGTGCCATTTGATCTCTCGTTTCCTCCAGATGTGACCTGGGAGTAGAACCAAGAGCAGGATGGTTTCCCATGTCACTGGTGATGACTGTCCCCTCCTGAAGGAGCTTTCCTTGAGAAGGAAGCCCTTCCCACAAAGCAGAGAACAAGAGGGTGGTTTTCCAGGGTCCTGCCCCATCCTGGAGCAGGGAAGGCAGTGCCACATCCTGACCTGCTGTGCTGTGTCCCTGGGCAGGTCTGTGTGCCCAGAGAGGTGCAGACAGTGGTGCTGGTGGCTGGGTGGGTGTCAGCCTTCCTGCTGGTCCCCATCCTGCTCTGCTGGCCATCACCATGCAGCTGAGAAAGGATAAACCTGTATTTAGAAAGCATTTACAGGCTCTGTGGTGTGTGATAGAGACAAACCCTTTTTCAGCTGCAGATCAATCTCTTTTCTCCCATTTCCTCATCCTGCTTTCCCCACAGGTCTGGTGTTTCTCCGTGCTAGGTATCTTTTTGTTACAAACTAACTTTGAGGCTGTAGAAATACACATTTATAAAAATTTAAATACAATCTGTGGGTAGGTATATGTCAATAGTGACCTGTATTAGAAGTCCTGCTCCCTGCTGCCAGATGTCACGTAGCCTCCTTGAGCATCCCCACCTGGTTGTGTGTTTGGACACGTGAGGTTTCACTGAAGCCAGTGGAGCTGTGCTAAATTACAGCCCTGCTGCACTGGCCACAGGGTACTGGAGGAACCAGGTTTGTGATCTGGAAACTGGGTGATGTTGTTCTGATGGTGATAGCGTGGTAGTGCAAGATGATAAACCCTGACTCGTGAAACTGGAGCATCTGCTGCTTGTTTTGAACCTGACCTGATTTTGTAGTTCTTGGTATGGCAGGTATGAAATTTGCTGTTTGAGGAATCAGACAGCAGCTGCTTAATCATTTATAAAGTTAAAAGACTGTGGCACTTCATTTCTGATGTGAAGTGCTAATTAGTTTACTATGGAATCCAGACTGCAGGAAATTCGTGTTTCTGGCACAGTGGCTGTTCATCTTTGAAAATGTGTTCATCACTGTGTTATGTTTATATTATTAGTGCAGAGCAATATAGTACAGCCCAGGCTCTGGGAGAGGAGGGAAAACAGCAGCACCTCATTTAGAAGTATGTAAGGCCGCTGTTAAATAAGCTTATTAGAGGCTGTGCCTCATCCAGAGAGGAGAGCATTAGGAATCAGCCTCCCTCTGGAGCTGTGGATCATTTTGGGCGTAGTTGTAGCTTTCAGCTACATCAGGCACTTGACACAGGTGCAGTTCAGTGGGAAAAATCTGGGAATTGAAATTCCTGGTGTAGAGCCTGCTAAATAAATAGCTACACTGGATGCTGTTGTTAGCCTTAAAGGAAAGTAGCATGACCCTTTCATTCTTTCTAAATTAAATTTTGACAATGTGAAAGGCAGTAAATAAACCTTAGTAGAAGTGTAGACGTAATTTCTGAGAGGTCCCCAGATTTGTGCTGTGTGAAGGATTAAGTAGGTTAGTTAGAGGCACATTATGGTTAATTCTTTTTGATAATCTCAAGGAATCAAATTGGTTTGCAAACACTTTTACCGGGAGTTGAATCTTGCATCAGAAGCTCTCGATCAGGGCAAGTTGGATTGCAGATTTATCCTGTGCACTGGTGCTGCTGCTTAAGCATCTTATGTATTGAGAGGTTAGAACATCAAAGAGATGGTCTGCATTTCACTTTAAGTTGGTAATTAAGGGCCAGAGTGTAGCAAAACCGATTTTTGAAAAGTCACTTCATCTTTATTTGGGGTTAATGGCATTAATGCTCACAGCTTGACAGGCTTGGCTCATGACAGGAATTTTAAAAATAAAGTTGTAGGGGATATGCAGCCTTCAGCATTGTCTGAAAGTCCTAATTCCAAGTAATCCTGTTGTTCATGCTCATGAAACCGCCTACAAAACAGCACCTTTGAGCAGTTCTTAAGTTTATTTTTAAAGGCAGTGTAATTGTGTGCTGTTGGCTTCTAACTTGAGCAAAATGGAAAGATTTTCATGCAGATCTTCACAGAGATTTGCACAGAAAATCTGGGTGAAGCGGGATGAAGTGGGACTGCAGCTGGTTCCTGGTGGGAATTCAGAGGACAAGGAGGTTCTTGGGTTCTAGCACTGACCTCAGTGATGCTTCTCATTGCCCTGAGCCCACCCAGGGCGGGTCAGGGCTTCAGGGTTGGAGCCTTTGGAGTTGAGGTAACAGCAGATGTCAATAGTGGCATGTGCCATGAAACAGAATTGTCTCTCAGAACTTTGTGAGGGCTCTCTGTGGGGTTGGTTTTGGTTTTTTGGGTTTTTTTGTGTTCCCTGTACTTTACTGCTCACTCTACAGAATATTACAAATATTGGCTGCAATCAGGGGTAATCAATATGAGTGCAGATTATGGATTAGAGCATGTTTTAAAGCTCTGGTCAGGACAGACATCTACAAGCCTGCAGAATTAGACATTTTATGCATCTGCACAATAACTCACCTTTTTTTGTGGAAGGTTCAGAGACTGAAAATGATCAAAGCTTTAATTTCATTTGCTGTCACCAGGGACTTTGTGTGTGTGTGTCCTTTCCTGTATGCCTAATCAAAAGTCCTATCTAGGAGCAATACTGCATTGTAGATTTAAAAGCAGATTGATGCTCTTGTCCTCTGGCCTCACAGGAAAATGAATTCTTTATTCATGTGAACTTCATATGAACAACTTTGAAAAGAGGAGCAGCAATTCAGCTAAGCCTCATTCCATTAATTTTGGCATAGAAGATAACATGCAAGGAAGCCTGAGAATCCACTTGGGATCATCTTTTCCTATTATGTTGGTAGCAAACCTTTATTCTTTCTATTACTCATTATTCTGGATCTGCAGTCAATAGTGTGAGGAGAAGCATGAGTCTGCCACACATCAAGTTTTCTATTGCCTTTTAAAGTGACATTCTCCTTAGATCACTGTTGTGTAGGCTTATTCCTTATCAGCATTGAGTGCTGTGTTGTTCATATGACTGCACATCAAACAGATCTGCAGTAGCTGTCTCTTGTGCTCCCCTGACAGTGGTACATATATCTACAAAGACATTTTCTGAGAGCTCTCTCCCCCCCTCCTTCTCCTGACAGAATAGAAATCTGGATGGTACAGCCTTTGGAAACCACCTGGGTATTTATCCTGCTGGCTTTCCCTTGCTGAATTTTGTTTTCTGTTCTGACTCTAAGGAGCCTGGGTATTATTTAGGTGTTTCAAACTAACCCACATGCAGTCAGGTTCTTAGAGTGGAAGTCAATAAAAGACTAAGACTGATGTGAATGGTTAATTCATCAGCTGCATATAACTCCAACAAAATTATCTTAAATTGCATTTAGCTGCTCTTTGCACCACAGACTTCCTTTGCTGTTTTTATTTCTGGGTGTGTTTAACACTGTCCAGGTTCAAGGTGCTGTGCACTCCTGTACTTGGGTCAGCTGGGAAGGTGAACTCCAGATGGGACTTAATTCTTACTTGTTTTATCACCTAGGGATGAAAAAATGGGTGAAGTTTCTGTTCATGAGACTGGACTTGAAGTCCATGTGCCATGAATCAGAGTGGAGAGAAGGTTCTTGCCTTGCTCCAGCCTACCCATGGAGCTGTAACTTTGCTGTAGGAGCATAAAGCCTGCACAAGGTGATGGGAATATTGATGGGAAAAACAGCTGGGAGCACTGAGGAGGGAAGGCCTGAGTACCTCTGGCTCTGCCTTCTGAGCTGGAGCATCTGAGGCCATTGCTCAGGCTCACAGGAGCTTGTGAAGCATAAAGAATAATTGTGCAGAAATGTAAGTTCAGTGTAAAGATACCATGGATCATAGAGCTATTGAAAAAAACCAAACATGCAAACAAACCCAAAACTGAAAAAACCCAGCACAAATCTGCTGTGCTCTGTTAAAAGAGAAAATCATCATCCTTATTTTTCAATCTAGTTAGGCAATGGGGGAAAAAAAAACAAAACAAAAAGGCACTGAGGGCAGCAGGCACGGCACAAAACCACGTAAACTTTTCCTCGTGGGTTGGTTGGATTTTCCTGGCACAGGACAGTTCCTTGCACTGTTTCTTTAGCTACAAGGGTCCTTTTCTTTCAGAAATGGCACTTGAAAACTGGATCTTTTTTTTTTTTATCTCTGTGTTTAAATTTGGATATGACTTGAGCGCAGTGAACGGATGCCGTTGGAGATTTTCCTGGCTGATTCCTCTCCAAAGCAGTGTTCTGTGGGGGAATGGCAATTCCCTGCTGCCCAGCCTGGCACTGGTACTGGCTCAGGTTATTGGAATAACCCCATGGATATTTGTCACCACTCTCTCTCAGTGGAAGAGGGAAACCTTTTCTCTTTAGTACCTGTGGATTGCTGTCAAATCCTCTAAACACAGTGGTGGGCAGTGCAGGAGGAGGAGGAGGAAGATTTTTTTGTGGCTACAGGCTCTAAGTAATTCCAGGGGATGATAAAACCCTTGCAGTGGGAACATGGATGCTGGATTTCAATGTAGAGCCCAAATCTTTGCTTATCTCTTGTTACAGGAAGCCATATTCTCCTCTGCTTGGGCTAACTTTGCAGCAGCTTCTTACCCATTTGAAATATGGTTGTTGTTTTCCCAGTGTGAAAGCAAGGCTTGGAGAGACCAAAACCCCCCGGCAACAGCACAGCCGAGGGATACCAGCACCAAGAGGAGCAGGGCTGCTTTCACTCTGTCATGCATGAAAGGGAGGAGGGAGATCTTGGAGAAATAGGTCCAAAGCCTGTCTCAAACAGGCAGGCAGGCATCTGTCTGCAGAATTACATCACACAGCTGCCACAGCGGCGCTCACGGCGTGCGAGCTCCTGCAGTTCAGAGCAGGTTGATGAATAAGGAATGAAGTGGGGTTTGTGAATGTTCCACTCTGCTGTGGGCACAGAGGTGTCTTCCTCCCGTGGGGACATTTGGGATGGGCAGGCAGGACCCTTGGGGAAGCTCGGTGGGATTTAGCTCTCCCACCCACCCTGTGTGCAGGCTGCTCCTGCCCCTTTCCATTTCACTGCACTGCACAAGAGTTTGCTCTTACAGGTCAGCCTTGCTGATGATTTTAGCCAAAAATCTGCTCCTTGAATAGTTTCTTCAAAAGGTGCTGATGGTAGCATGCAGCTTCTGTCTCGAAAAGCTTAGAAAGTGTCAAATCCTCTGGGGGGGGGGGTGTTTAAAAAGATTAATCATACTTTGTCTTCCACCCTCCCTTAGCTTGTAATAGGGAAGAGCGCTCAAATGGAAGGTTCGGCTTGGGAGCTTTAACACTTTAAGCCCCAGAAGGGCAGGGTTCTGTTTAATTTTAAACTGGCTCAAGGCAACGCTGGAGTCTCTTGTGGGTTATTATGGCAGTGTTTATTTGCTGTGGGCTGTTGTGAAGAGCTCGGCTACAATGCCCAGCTTTGTTTTTCTCATGCGGCAAGTGCTGTGTTAATGGAGTTAGTTTAAGCGTAGAGTTTAATCATCTCTTAAGCACGTTTTGGGTGTTTTACCCATATGATGCAACAACCAGAGGGGAAGTGTAGAACAGAAGGATGGCTCTGTGCTGTCGGTTAGAGCTGGAAGAGAAGGTAGTGCATCTCTTTTACTGAGTCACTGGCACAAGTTGTGTTCAAAGCCAGGTTGGATGGGGCTCAGTAACCTGGTCTAGTGCAAGGTGTCCCTGCCCACAGCAGGGGGTTTGGGACAATATGAACTTTAAGGTCTCTTCCAAGCTATTCTATTTCTGCAGGACTGATTTGCCACCCTCCCCTCCTACCCCCCCTGCTTTCCTCCACTTGCTGGTTCCCAGAAGTGCCTTTTTCAAGCAGGATTTCTACTGTATAATTTGAGCACGGGCTCAGCCGCGAGAAAACGATGACAGCTTTGTTCCCTGTATAGCGGATAATGAGGTGTTGGAGGCAGATAGCTCGGGATTCGTGTGTGCAGCGCCTGCCCAGCTCACTGAAGTGCGGCAGCGCTGAGCGCCGGCGAGCGCCTTCCTCTCCTCCTGCAGCATCTAAATGGGGTTGTTGTCAGGGCATACGGCAAAAGGGTTAACATTTAATTAGAAAACATAGTGGTAGCTAGTGCAGCTTAACAGAGCTTTATATAAGCTGCTAAGGACAAGGCTGCTGTGTGAGCTGCTGGTAGGGCTGAGCTACTGCAGCCGCTGGCTGGGCGTCAGGAGCCAGGGCATGCCTGGGAATCTGCCCAGGAAGCGCCGTGAAAGAGGAGTTTGTTTTAAGGCTCGACCCTGGCTCCGTGCAGCAGAATAAAGCCGGGCAGCCTCATGCCAGGCGTCTGAGCGAGGCAGCGACAGCAGCCAGGCGGCCCGGGGTGTTCCTGTGCCCGGCGGAGCGGCTCATGGCTTCGGTGTTGATGTGCGGGGTGGAGGATCTGCTGTTCAGCGGCAGCCGCCTGCTGTGGACGGTGACGGTGGCAGCGCTGCGGCGATGGTACGCGGCCCGGCTGCGGGCGTGCCGGCAGGCGCTGCGAGCCTGGTGTGGCCTCCGCGATGTCTACCAGGTAAAAAAAAAAAACAAACAAAAAACCCGGCTCAGCGTCCCAGCTTTTCCTTGGAACAGCATCCCGGCACCTGCCCCCCGGTGCGTGTTCTCTCTCCGGGCTGGTTCCTCCGGGCGGTGGGGTGAAGAGCATCGAGGCGGCGCTGGGAAGGTGCTCGGAGGGTCCTGAACTGGCTCTGAGCTGGTCCCGGTATTGCTCTCAAAGTGCCGGCTCTGTGCCCGAATTCAGGGTTTGGGGGAGATGCTTTCTGTGCCAAATATGTTTTGTCAATCAATCCACAAGTGTTTTGGCAGCCAGCTGCTGCCCATGTAACACCCCCTGGGAGCTCCTCTTGCTGCTGTCACCATCCTTGCCCTCGGGATTTTGGGGCAGAGCTCCAGGAGCTCCTCTCTGCTCCCATGGGAGAGACTGGCTTTGGCTTTTTCTGCTGTGTTTGTGTCACTGATAGTGGCAGCTTGCAACGTGACAGTCCTGTGCATGGCAGAGGGATTGCTGCTTGGGAGGGATGCAGTGGGTCCTGGAATGGCAATTGGGGGGCTCCCCTTAAACACAGCTCTGTACTTGCAGTCATTGTGGTATCCAGTTGCAGTGAGGGTGGTGTCACTCTTTCTGGAGTCTGTTTTTGCTGGCAGTTATTTATTTCTGCATGTCTGTATTTCTGTCTCACATGTGAACTTGTGCTGCGTGCCTGCTCCCAGCCTCACTCTGTGTGTTTGCTACATCAGGGCGAATGTTTCAAAGCAGCTTCTCCCCTCTCCCTGGTGTGTTGCAATACAGAGAATGGCACAGCTCGTAGCAAACAGCTCTCCAGAGCCACCAGGATGCAACTTCCATGGGAAAGTCATGCTAAGAGGACATCTGTGCCTGTTTAATCCTAAAGCAATCTGTTGGTATTTAGCTTTAGGGAAGGCTCAGGAGTGGGAGAGCAGCTTTGCAGTGGTAGGTGTACCAGTGCTTGGATGTATCTTGGGCAGATCATGTATGGAAGCACTGTGTGGTGGGTCTTACACAGGTGTCACTGTGGATATGGATCCATGTATGGATCATGACTGGTTAGGGAATGCAGGAGTAAAGGTGTCATTGCTCTTCCTTTGCCCACCTTTACTGACCTGTAGGGATGTGGTGGGATGCAGCCCTGACTCTTTTCTTCCTCTCTAAGTAAAATCCAGTGTCACCTGTGCTGTGTGGGTATTGTTTCCAGGGTCCATTCACATAAAGAGCATGCAGCTTAGACTGCCTTCCCTCTCCACTGCATCCCCATGGAGGTAAAACCCCATCCCTCCAGGGCTGGAATAAAGGCTTGGTAAGGACCAGCTCAGACAACAGCTGTATTCAGCCTGTTCAGCTGCCATACTCTGATGGCTGGCTTGAGGTGAAGAGATTTTTTCCGTACAAAGTGTAGCTGTATCTCTGCCCAAGCTTACTGCGTCCTAGTGGTTGCTTTGTCTTGTCTTTTCTTTATGAAAAGCATCGCTGAAATGTGCCTGTGTCTGAAAGTGGGGATATGAAAAGAGGAGATTGGTCCTTTGCTCATCCCACCAGGCAGACCTTGAGCCAGGGAAGTGGACAGGGAGTGCCCCTTCCCCTCTGCCCACACCTTGTCCTGCTGGGCACATGCTGGGACCTGTTGCTCCCCACCTGCTGCTCTGAGAGCCTTCCCTGGGAGGTGAAACGTGGCAGGAGCAAAGCAACTCTCACATTTTAACATCAGGAATTTGCTAGTGGTAATTTGGGGTGTATTAAAGAGATGGCTGAAGGAATGCCCTGCAGCTCTTCCTTGTTGGGTTGTGTAACACTGTGCTTTTTGTGCTGAAGTCTTGGCTTTCAGCTGCTCAAGCCTCTGGCTGAGTCTGGTGAGTGCAGGACTGAGCACACAGTGTTAAATGTCACCCAGCTGCTCAGATACCAGAGCCTTGCAGGAATCAAATTGGTTTTTTAAATTTTTTAAGCACTTCAAGCTATGGAAACAGCTAGAGACAGTGGCTGGGTGACCCCTGCATACAGGGAGGAACTCTGAGCCACCCTGGGTTACCTTTCTTCACCTCAGGCTCAGTGGAGCAACAGAAGCAGTGCAGAGCACTCCATGGGGCTGTTTCTCTGAGGAAGTGGATGTTGCAGTGTCTATGGGACAGGTCTCTAGTCTTGGGTGTGAGATTTTGTGTCCCATCATTACCAAAGATCCTGCATTGTCTTGAGCAAATTGTTTTCCTCTGTTCCCCTGTTCTTTGTAGAAAGGGTATAGCAGCACTCATGCCTGCCAGGGATGCTATTTTTCCTTTCAGATTTTTCCCCAGAAGTCCTGTAGTTATTGAAAACACCTTTTTGCCCTGTGTTCTTACTAAAATTAACTCCTGGACAGGTGCTTAACATTTCTCACCTTGGCTTCATGGAGAACACTCACATTTCTGTAGCTCCTTTGCATTCATATTCCAGATGTGAAAAATACCATGGGTTTCATATAGAGGTTCTTTTGGCTAAATGTGGGCTTTTCCCCTCTCTGAGGGCTCCCTGGACTGAGCATGATGTGACAGACCAGGACACCAGGCAGATCTTAGTCCACTGAGCTGCATGTGAGGGGCGTGCAGGGCAGGGTGAGGTGACAGGCACTTGTGCTGCTGATCAGCCCTGGAAGCCTCAGTTTGCTTTAAGCAGTATTTGGGGGTCACATTTTGTGTGCCAGTGGCTGTTTTTGTGTGAGTTGGATGCTGCCAGTAAGTCTGTATTTAATCATCAGTACATTTTTGTGGAGAAAGGAAAGCAAGTAGGATTCCTTCTCCTTGGGGTGCTACGTGTGTTGTTGTGGTGAGGGGGATTTTTAGTCTTTTTAAAATACAAAATGCTTGGTAGCCTGGTGGGAGAGCTGAGCTCGAGTTGCAGCTCAGAGAAGCCACAAACACCTTTGTGTGTCTGAGCAGGGTCCCCAGCTGTGTTTGGGAGCTGGCAGGTGCAGAGGTGGTCACGGGGCAGCGTGGGCTGGCAGGGCAGGCTCAAATCCTCTCTGCCAGCATAAAGCCCTTACCTGCCTTAGCAGCTTTAAGCACAACTAAAACCCACCCCAACAAGCACAAACCAGCCTTTGTCAGTCACCTTCTCCTTAGCCTTTGTGTTTCTGGCATGTGTATGTGGGAAACCTTTTCCAAGGTTTTACCTGTTGTTTCACCTGGGCACTGGCACAGCGACTTCACCCCTAGCCCAGGCACTTCCCCAAGCTGATCCTTGCTCCAGGATGCTTCCCATCATCTGTCCCACCTGCCAGAAGAGAAGGGATGTCCTGCTTGCCCAGAGCCCATTCATCTGGAGGAGGCTGTGAGCCAAAGCACTGCTGGGGTTTCCCGTTTCACTCTGAAATAACCCCAAACCCTCAGGAGGGGAGAGGCTGTACAGTGTGAGAGTTGATGCTCTGAGCCCTTGGGTTGTGTGCCAGGGAACACTGTCTTGTCCAAGGCAGGGAGCATTTAAAGCCTGTCCTAGAAATAACAGATTTGCAGAGACAGCTGATAGAAAAGCTGGCACAGGTCGTTTTTCTAACAGCAGCAAGTCAGTATGAATTATTGGGGCTGTTAGGGCTTGGGAAAATTCCTGGATGAGAATTTGGCATAGAAACTTTTACTCAAGGGTTCCCATTTCCTACCAGAGAAAGGACTGAGGGCTGTATTTTGTTGTGGAGCTCTGGCACATAGTGCTGTGGCTTTGGGGGGTCTTCCCAGAGCCCCTCCTGATGCCTGAGATGGGACAACGTGGCATTTCTAGGTGTCCTGATACTATTCCTAAAGAAGGCTTTCTGCAGGACCCTCCACATGCTGGGTTTATAGGCCACCTGTCTTAGATTTAATTATAGGGCAGTAAAACCAAATGAAATTTTTATATAAATGAAGTTAATAAGCAGCTGCAAAGCCAAAGACTTCTAGAATCAACATTTATCCTGTATTTAGTTACCTGTATTACCACTGGCCTGGTTTTCATTGGGGTACTGACACGAAGTTTTCCTTTGAGATATCGATGCCACCTGCCACCAGTACATCCCACAACACAGTCATTCCTCAGTATGGTCAAGCAGGAATGGCATCAAAGTCTATCTAATGATGCACCTAACTCTTATAAATTAAAAACTGGTCAAGTGAATGATTTAGGTTCAGGGTTGAATGTGTGTCAGTCAGTCTGCTCCACACAAAGTGGTAAAAAATTGGGAAAATTGTTCCCAAACTTCTTGCAGAATACAATGGCATGTTGTGATTGATCTGCTGGATGTACAGCCAGATATGGGAGCATCTCTGTGATTAAGCAGTTTAGGAGTAACTGAAATTACCAATTGCACGGTAATTAGCTGATAAATTATCACACAACACTGTAAACTTTTCATATGGGTCTTTTGGGCAAAGTGCTTTTTAACCTCTGAAAGGTCATTTCCTCTGCGTGAAGTGAAAAATGTTGCTGATGAAGCACAAGAAATCAGCTTTGTCCGTGTGTCTGGCCCATGGTACCTGGGGTGGGAGAGGAAGTGGCTGACTTCTGTTTCCTCCAGTGCTAACGTAGTTGGTTTGGATAGTGAGCACCATGCTTCCTCTGCTGCCACACCTTAACTTTCCATTATGAAAAATGCTGACAACAGATTGAGATGCCTTTTTCCCTTTCTCTTTTCACAATGATGAAAAGCAGTGCTGGAGTGGTGAGGGAGAGCACAAAGCTGGGGCTGCGTTGTCAGGGCAGAACTTTGTTTCACACCAGACAGACCCCAGGAGTGCTCAGCAGAAGCATCTCAGGTGTTCTTACAGGTCAGGGCTTTTCAAAGGGAGCTTGAAAACCTTTTTAGAGGACACTGAATATGTGTCTGTGTTCCTTCAAAGATTTCAACTTGTGCACTGGGGATTACTGGTTACCCTGGAAAAGCTTTGCTCTGGCTGCTTTCATCCAGCTGTTTTTCTTTTTGAAGGAGTCTGATCTAGTGCAGTGATGCTGCTCGTATGTCACCTGCAGAGCTTTGGCATTGCTGAAACTCCCATCATGTCAAAGTTGGCATGGGGAGGTGTCCCCATGGCTGGGACTTTGGGGCACTGCCTCCTGACAGCTTAGAGTTAAACTTGGCTCTGCACAGTTCCAACAGCAGCTTTCCAGAGCTCTCTGCCAGATACATTTCCATCTGAGCTCATGATACAGCGTTTTCTGTTTGAGAGAGCTGATTCAAACAAAAATATGATTTCTTTTTTATGGCTTCTCCCTCTTCCCTCACTGACAAACTTCACAACCAGACTGTGAACTTCATCTCATTTCCTTCAGGGTGTCACAGTGCCAGTTTCAAACAGTGCCTTCTATTCACAAACCACTAGGGCCTGTATAAATATTTTCCCTCTTCGATGTGACGCAGCTCACAGAGTACGTTAGATTTCAAATGTCGCTGGCGCCGCTTCTCAGAGGCAGCAAGTCCTGCACAAAGGTATCACTGTATGAGCTTGCCTGGATAAATCTCCATTCTGGCCTTTGCAGAGAGGCTGGCCAGCTTGCTCTGACTGGACACAAACTGTATGGAAGGGAAAGTTAAAAGTGTTTCAGGCACGTGCTGGTTTTTCCAAGCTTCATTTTCATCCTCCTGTGTGGTTGTCTCTCTGTCACCCCTTTTGCTGGCAGCACTTTGTGATCTTGGATGGACTGTCCCTGTGCTTAAAATAACACTGTGCTATCTTTGTCCCCTCATTTTCTGAAAATCAGGCCACCCCTTGTACAGTCTGCATTGCTCTTAAAACCTCTGAGTCATAATTGGTGATTAGTAATTCTACTAATCTTCTGTACAGATGGAGGCCAGTTCATTCTCAGAGACTGCAAAGAGGATAAAGCTATCAGTGCTGGAATATATTAGCTTAAATACCCTCCCACACACAAATACACATGTACACTTTTCCCCACGAATTGATCTGTCATTCATTTAAACATGCAGCACTGGTGTGTTGGGGAAGGAGATGGGGAGAACAAATGCCACCAAAAAGTTGAGAAAACTTTGAATGTGTGAATTTAGCCATTGAAAGTCATCTTTGGCAGTCCAGGCAATGCTAGGATTAAGACTCTGATGTTTCTGTTGCTTTTCCAGCTGATGTGGGGTGGGTGCTGCCCTGGGGATGGGTGCCCCAGTGTGCATCTCCCTGCTGGCCACAGGAGTGTGGTGCCAGCAGAGCTGGGAATGGGGCTGGAGAAATCACTGCACTTCCACCCATGGCACTGCTGGTGATGTGTTGCTTCCTGAGCCTCCTGGCTTCATCTTTGGTTGGGCCAGTGGTTTCTGGGCAGGGAGGTGTGGGCTGGGCAGAGGGTGTGAGGTTTGGAGCAGGGTGGTGTTTAAGCCATAGTGAAAGTGGCAGTAATTCCTCTCTTGTATCAAGCTCAGTGCATCTGTTCACCTTGCTGGGGGGCTAGGGTGTGCTGCATTTCCTGTAGGGTCACCCTTCAGTGAAGGGTGGTGGTACTGCTGTCCCCAAACTCAGCTCATTTGTGCCTCAGAGTTGCAGAATTTCCCTGTGCTCAACTCCAGCAGCTTCCTACCTCTTACAGGTGTGCTGTATTTCTTTTAAACTCTAATTTTTCTCAGTTAAAGTAAGTTTTCTGTACAGCTGAATTATGCAGCCCTGGTTTGTGTTTGTTTGGAAGCCATGGATCCTCTGAGGAGCTGTGCTCTCCCTCCTCCAGCTATTCCTGTCATTGTGGTTGTCCCAGCAGGGCAGAAGCTGGCACCACCCAGGTAACCTTCACATCATTTCTCTAAGGAAACATGACTCACTGTCTATTTTCCATCTTATTTTTGGGGCTTTGGAGTCTGTTTTGGAGACAAATGCAAGTTTGTTGCTCTGAAATCCTCTCCCAAAACTGTCTCACTGCCACCTCTTAGGTTGCTGGTGCAGTCTGGACCAGCTGGCTGGACCTGACCTGGCACCCTCCTGCCTGATGTGGGGCCAGCTTATGGTTTTTTCATTAAATCTGTGATACTGAGCATAGAGTGGAAAGCTTTTGTAGTCTCATGACTATGAGAACGTTGGCTTTTACAAAATAACTTGGGGAAAAAAGACAGCTCTTTGTCTGCAGCTGTTCAAGGGCTGGTTATTTGATCAAAGCTGATTCTTCTGAATTAAACAGGGAGGGTGAGACACCTCTGGCACCTCACTGCATCCCCGTGTCTGGGGTAGCTGCTCCCTGGAGGTGTCTGGATTGATGGTTATTTAGGGAGACGAGGGGAGCAGGGCTGACTCGCCCTGTGTGATGGGTGGACCAGGCAGTGCTGCTTCTCTCCCAGTATTTTGGGAAGGCTCTGTCCTTACACAGTGCTCTGCAGCTTCATGGAACCTGTTCTTGGCCTCAAATACCTGGCACAGAGCCTCCTGTTTGGGGCACTTCAGCTGGGCCAAGGGGCCTCAGGACCTCTGGGAAGAGGGAGCCACATCTCTGAGGTGTTGCTGTCCAAAGTTGGACCCATATTCATTCTGGGAAAAGCAAGGTAGTTTGTTCCAGGTGTTGAACTTAATTTTTTTTCTGTTAAAATAGATGCCTGGATTTTAAAAATTAGGTTGGGAGAGTCTTCATAGTTTGTCCTCTGTGTGCATAGTGACTGCTCAGTTGAGAGCATACATAACTGAAAAAGAGCATTCTGATTTTTGAAGTAACTGCATGTGTAAATTTGAGACTTTGTGCCTCTTGTGTACCTCCCTGAAGGTCAGTTTGGAACTCTGGAAGTTGCACCTTCCTCGATTTGGGTGCACAGTTCTTTGTTGTTCTGGTTTTTTCATTTTCAGTGAAAGCAGTGTCAGTTGTTTGAGTTGTTTTTGTGCCTGTGTGACACCTGTGCTCTGCCTGACACAGTTACACAGTTTGTGCTGCTGTGTCACAGCCAGGGGTGTGTGAAGCCTTGTGGGTTGATGTGCCAGTGGGGAAGGAATCAGGGAATCAAAGTAGAACTCAGTGTTTGGCACACAGAGCACAGCCTGCAAAGGAGCAGCAGAACAGCAGGTAGATGATTTACTCCTCTGCCAGCAGCAAAGTGCACTCCTGTGGAGCAGGAGCAAGTTCACATTGATGGCCAAGGCTGTGAACTGTGTCCACACTCTCAGTTCCCTCCCCAGAGTGCAGCACCCACGTCAGAGCAGCAGACCTGTGCTTTGGGGAGCAGTTTGGGAAGTCCAGTGGAAAGCTGTACCTTTGGTGTCTGTGGGCAGTGGAGGTATCAGTTTCTGGGGTGAGGGTGGCTGTGCTGAGCAGAAAGCTCTGGTTATCTCTGTCCCTGCATCCCTTCAGATGGGTTGGTCCCTGCTGCCACAGGGCTCAGCCTTGCTCCAGGGGGTTCAGACTGGGGGTGACTTGAAGTTTTAGTGCTGTGCCAAGTTTTTACACAAAGGCCCCTCCTGTCCCCGGATAGGAGTGTGTGGGGTGGAGGAGCTGGGAGGGGTTGATGGCAGCTCCCAGCGAGCACAGAGCTGCCAGCATGGGGGTCCTCAGCCACTGCTGTGACACAGGGGTCATGATCCCACACCGAGGTGTGTCCCTGCCCTAGGGCTGGCACCTGTGCTACGCCTTCGGTCAGTAACTCCTGCTTGTTCATTCAGTTTTGTTTTATAATAAAGGGGTTAATATCACAGACAGGAAAAAAAAAAAACAACAACCCAGAATTGTAATGCTTTCCCATTTTTAACAATCCCGTTTCAACCCCTTGTGTCCCCTGACTCACTCTGGAAGGGCTTTTGTTTCTGAATCTGTAATCAAAGCAACAAACACGAAGGTCACTTCCTTCAGATTATATGGCAACGGAAGAAGTCCGGGATCGTGTCTCCCTTCTTTCCCCAGCTCAGATGTACAGAAAACATGAAGGCTTAGTGCATGCACGCTGGGAGCACTTCTTGGGTTTCTCAAGTCCATTTAAACCAGCAGGCTGTGTAATGTGGAGGTAAGAGGCTGTATTTTAATTTCTGATGCTTAGCAGTGACAGATAACGTCATTTAGCGCTCCTGCAGCGTGTCCTGAGTTAAACATCGTGCAGAGCTCGGAGCTGGGAGCCCTGGAGAGCCAGGAAGCAGCACAGAGCAGAGAAAGTTTGGGGTTGGGTAGGTTGAAACCTTTCTGCTTGTCTTCTCTTTGCCTTGAAGAATCAGTCCATAAAAATTTCTTTGCGTCTTTTGCACTCCATTGAGGAGATAAGGGGCTGTTTGTTTATCCCAGCATTTACAGCTGCTTTTTCCTGCCTTTGTTGCAAATGCTGCCTTGGCTACTTCAGCAAAGGGCTAAATCCCAGCTGGATTCTGGTAACTTTGCTGCAGCTGGAGCAAAGATCTCTAACTTCTCGTTAATTTCAGAGATTACCCTTACGGGCTGCTCTGAGATATGATTTAACCCGAACAAAGCACAGATTCACGAGTCCCGAGAAAAGGCGGTCGGCGCCTGGTACAGTAACTCCTTTCAGCATGCAGCTATTAAATATCTCCTCATAAGGTCCCCTCCTCTCTCACCCCCTGAAAATCCCTTGGGAAGAGGTGGCCTGGAGATGCAGCAGTGCACACAGAGCTGGGGGGTAACGGCTGCTGAGACAGAGCCTTTGATCCAAGGCACTTGTTTTGCTTTAAAAGTGAAATGTGGAACCATCTGGATCAGCCCCCTGAGTGCCTGGCAAGCTGCTGGCACTGGGAATGTTGGCTCCTCGCCTCCACAGAAACGCTGCTCGCTGCCTGCTCCAGCCCATACCCACTATTGTGGCTTCTCTTGCTTTATTTATTTGCTCTCTGTAATTTTTTTAAAAGAGTTGTACATTTAAAGGACTTGTGCTTTAGCCTTCTTTTAAAATTATTTTTCATCTCCTTCTTACCTGTGTCAGTCCAAGGCTGGCATCTGGGTTTCCTGAGGGGCTGTTGCCAAGCATGAGTGGCTAGAAAAGTCCAAGGCGGGGGGATGCTGGGTGCAGGGACCTGCATAGGGCAGGAGAAGAAGTGATTTAAGATGACTTTAGAGGATGAGATACTGCCTGGAGGGGATGGCAATTATTTTATCAGGGCTCGGTCTGCATGTGTCTCCTGCTTTGAGAGCCTTCCCTCAAAAACCCAACTCAGGGGCGAGCAGGGAGGTGGTGGAGGGGACAGAGGAGCATCCTGTGGAAAGCCATCAGAAATGGGGGAGAGCTTCAGGGCTGGGGAGAGACAAAAAGGCATCAAGGGCAGGGTGTGGGTCTCCAGGGATGTGAAACTACTCTTCTATAAGGGTATTTTTTCATCTTCTGTAACTGTTCCTGTAGCAGGGAAAGCTCAGTTTGTTCAAGTGGGTCAGGGATGGTTTCTGGGGTGAGGTAAAACTCAGGAGTTACCAGAAGCTCTGCACAGAATAAACCCTGAGATTCGTGTTGTAGAGACTTAAGCAAAGAAGCTGGAGCTTAACTGCTTTGCCTCCTGGCTGGGGAGCAAAGGTCAGAACAGGTCACAGGAGGGCAGGTGGCCAGTCCTGCCCCACTGTGGGCACTGCTCATTCAGGGACAGAGGATGCTGCTGCCTCCTTCATGGGCAGCCCCTGCATTTGTTGTGTCAGGTAGCATCAGAAAGGCATTGTGATGCCACAGGAGACCTTTTTCCCCTTGAATTCCCAGGAGGTTGCACTGGAACAAGCCACCCCCGTGGGCTGTGTGCAGTAATGACCTGCCTGCAGTGTCTCAGCGCTGCTGGTGATAAGTGTGTCTCCAGCAGACACAACTTTACTGCCTGTGTGCTGCCAAGGAAAGCAGATGTTGGATTTCATTGACTTGATATTTGTGGCAGATTTGTACTGATTGTTTCCTATTAATTTTCCAGATAGCTTTTTTAATAGCATTTGTGTAGAGTTGCCTGCCTGTTCTTTTCTCGCTGTTGTTTTAAATACACTGCAGAGTGGCAGGAGTGGAATGTCAGCCCCCCTGGAATGACATGACCTGTTCAGTTTTCAGCCTGAAACACCTTTAAAGAGAATACTCCTGCAATAAAGGTGCTGATCCTTCAAGAGGATAGCCAACCTCTCCTCTCTGTCAGAGGGACTCAGCATCTGTTATAAAACTGCCAGAGAGATCCTGTGGCCTTTGGCAGTGCCAGGAGAGGTGAAATGCTGCCTGGGTGCTGCTTGGCAGCTGGAAAGTCTGGGGCCAGCAGAGCCAGACTTTAGCAGCAGTTCTTCCCTCTGCCTCCTGCAGTGGGGCTGATGCTGCCTGTGCACTTGAGTGCTTTCATCCTGTGCTGGTGCACAGTGAACAGCCCCTGCACCCCCATGTGGGATGGAGCAAAGGCAAGTACAGGAAAAAGCCATCAGGAAAGGCAGGCACACTGCAAGATTTCCTCATGGGGAGGAGAGGGGTAAGTTTTTTACATTGCACACTCCTGGTTGGGAGCAAGAAGCTGCAATTCTGCTGCTTACATTTTGCTCTTGGCAAAGGGCTTTAACTCCTGGCTGGGTTACTGGATTTATCATTTTGAGGAAGATTGAATTAATTTGTTTCCTGGATTTTAATTTATCGCTGTTCTTTGGTTTTGCTCAGTTTTTGGGGATCTTATTACAGCATGCTTATCATTATTTCTGAGGATTTTGGGAGAGGAGGATGAGATTTAGTGCCCCACAACCTGCTCTGGTGAGTGGGATCTTTCTGATGACCCCGAGAGGCTGTGCCTGTCATCCTGTACCAGCCATCAGTGGAGTGAATGAAAGAATCCCTTAGATCTGCCATCCCCTGCAATGAGGAATAATAGAAAAAATGGGGCAAAGGAGGGTTGCATGGAAAGTCTGTTGGCACGTGGCCCTGCAAAGCCCCAGTTCCTGCAGTGAGGGAGAGCACTTGGGCTGTTCCTGTGCCAGACTTTTTCACTGGCTCAGCTGGTGGGGCTTACATGAAAGTCAGTTGATGCTCTGCAGGAGCCAGTTTTTTCATCCTATCTCCAGCTCTCATGGCTATTTTAGGAAGGTGCCATGCAACCCAGGCAGCCTCTCAGCCCCCTGTTCCAGGCACTGTGTTTTATCTCCAGCTCATTGCCAAACTTCAGCAGAGCCAACATTTCCATGTAGAGCATCATCAAAGGGGCATCAAAGTGCAAAGCCTGCACTTTTCTCCAGCCTGTCTCATCTTAAAACATTTCTGTGCATGTCATTCAGTTATGGCTTTAAGTGTCTGTCCCTGCCTGCCTGGTCCTGAGAAAGAGAATATCCTGAGGCCTGGGAATGGCTCTGCACAGTCCCTGCAGTTGCTGTGGGTAAACATTTCACGAGTGTGCAGAGCCCAGGTGGCCTCTGCAGCCCTTGGGAGGGATGGGGGTGGCACTTGGAGTCACCTGGTTGGTCCTACAGGATGGTTTGCCAGAGCACAGGGGATGAAAGATGTAGCCAGCCACTGGCTATTTAACATTAAGCAGATACTGGCTTCTGTTAAAGGTTAATAGTGAGATAACAAATGATTTAAGGCAAAACCCTGACCCTACTAAAATTAATGGCAAAATTAATTGACTACACTGGAGACAGGACTTCAGCCAAAGGCTTCTTTATGACTTGAAGATTAGGAAGGAGAGGCAGTATGTCTGGAGACATGGTCTGCCCCCATAAAGCTGGTGGGAGCTCTGCCACTGCCCTGGAAGGGATCACTGCAGGTTTATTGTGTCTGTGTGAGCCAGACTGTGGTGTTGTGGCAGGAGCCCACTGGCTGGTGTGAGCAGAGACTGAGGAAACTTCAGTTTCTGGACCCAGAGCTGACCCAGTGGGCACTGCAGGAGGTATCAGTGCAGAGGGGAGGGCAAAGCTCTGAGACCAAGGAGCTGGTGGAGAGGCACACAGTGGGGTGGGATGTGGCAGTGGGTTGGGGCAATGCTTCCCTTCCTCAGATCTTCACTCGTGGGAGAGTGGAGCATTTGCAATCCTCATCCATCAGTTTCACCCCGAGCACCTCCCACCATGGGACACTGAGTGGTGGCACCCACACTGGTCAGGGCAGACCTGTGGGTTGCAGACAGGCTCCCCTGAATGTGCATCATGGTGTTTTTGGTGATCTGTGCAGATTGCTTAAAAATCTTCCACAGCAATCTGGTATAGCCCCAAACTTCTGTCTGTTCTTTTCCTGCTTATTCCTTCAAGTTCTGAGTGACTCCAAGTGCTGGAACATGATGAAGCTTTGCTCTCCCAACAGACACACCAGGAAACTCTGAGGTCATTTCAACCATTATAACTTTTTCCCTCTTCCCCCCAGCTGCATGCAGGCCCCTTCCTTCCAGAAGGACAGGCAAAGGCTTTTATTTTCCTGAGATGTGCCTGGCTAGGGCAGCTCCTTATGGCAAGACATCCTTGCATGTGATTTCACATTTTGATCAGGCTGTGCACGTTCAGGGCCAGACATAAGCTGGCTGGTTGTACCAAAGTCAATGAAGCAGTGCTGATCTGAGGCAGCTGAGGAGCTGATCCTAAATGCCTTCAGAACCAAAGGAAAAACCCACCTAAATGCCAATGGAAACCTGAAGTGTGGGGGCTTCAGTATTAAGATTTTAAATCTCTTACAGGTTTATGAGTTACAGAAGAGAACTTTGGATTAAAAAACCAGAACCTTTACAAGAAATTACTGGTGATGCTTTAATGGGTAATTAAGTGCAGCTCAGGTAGGGATTTAGACATGGAATCCTTTAAAGATCCAGGCTGGTGCTGTAGGCTTGTGCACCTGGAAAGCAGAGCTGCTGCCTCTGTGCCACTGCCAAAAGCAGGATGGAAGCATTTTGGGATGCCCTTATGGCACAGGCTTTGTGAAGTCAGTGTGCAAAGGGACAGCATTGCCTTCTGGGAGAGGAAATTTTGCTTTTTGTTATCTGTATTATTTTCTCCAGTGCTCTGACTGCCTGAGCTGCTGTGGTGTGCCTGTTTCAGGAATAAATGAGCCAGTTTTTATAATCTATGTACTAATGATGTGCCACAGTCCAATTTCTCACTTTTCAAACTGCAGGTTTAAGGCTTTGTGCTGGCCATTTATGCAGTGAAAATGATTCCCATTTCTCTCTCATCACTGGATGCATCAGTACAGGTGTCTTTTTCCTGCCTATAAAATATCTTTTGGAGGTATTCATCTGCCAGTGAAGTTTAATTTCACAGTTACCCTGCCAGGAGTTCATGGAAATAACATGCACAGTTCAGTGCACCTGGGACCAAATCCCTGGTGTCACACTGGGATGCTTCCAGGAGCACCCAGTCCTGAACAAAGGGGTTTGTCTTGGGAGGAAGGAAAGAGGAGAATTGGGGGGAGAGGTTTGCTCCTTCCAAAAGCCTTTTCATGGAACTCAGAGCGTTAGAGGTGTGAAACCTTGCTGGATGTGGGTGGTTTTAAAGCTCTGCTGATGAGTGTTTGGGTGGCTGCAGCAGCCTGGCTCAGCCACCCTGTCCCTGGGCAGGTTGCACTTACTCAGTGGTGCAGGGTGTGTGTGTGCACGGAGCCCAAACCGTGGCACATCCCCAGGGAGAGCAGCTGGGATGCAGGACAGGGCTCTGAGCCTGTCACTGGCAGACACAGCTCCCAATTTTGTCTTAATTATGTGCAGCTTACATGTAATCCTCTCTCCTTTGGCCGGAAAGTTTGTAGGGTTTGGGTTTTGTTGGCTCTTTTTTTTTTTTCTTATTTTCTTTCTCTAGACTTTAAAACAAAAAAGGCTTAAAAATAGAAGTCAGTGACAGAATGGCCAAGTGACTTCTTTGTAACTTGCCCAGTTCTGAGAGAGAGAAATCTGATCTGGAGGGAATACAACACATTGGGGTTTGCTCCTGACCCAGACCCTTCATGATTCTCTATTGCTAAGCTTCCCTTCAGGAGATGTGTTATTCTGACAGCTTTTTTTTTTTTTTTTTTTTTTTTTTTTTTTTTTTGGCTTAAGGGTATTTTTGGGGTTTTTTTGAGATTTCCTGTTTACACCCTGTCTAATTACTCTTTTTCTCATTTTTTCCCTAACGGGATGACACACATGGGTGTCTAAAAATATTGCATGTAACAACCAGCTTTGCATAAGGAGGATGTTTCTGTCCAAGAGAAACAGCATAAATATCCTGCATGTGCTTTTTTCCCAAATAAACATCCAGGCTCAGGATATTGTAGGGAATTTGTCTAAGTAGCCAAGAAGTAGGTTTTTTTTCTCTGCCTTGCTAATTTTCTTTTTAAAGGATGGATGTTCTGGAAAATCTGCTTTGATGATTTTAGGTGGAGAATTTGTCTTTTTTTTTTTTGTGACAAAAAGGGAGGCCAACATGTTGTTTCCTCCCAGCTAATGAAACCTTTATGATAATGCTAATTTTCTGTGTAGAGCTACAATCTCACCATATGCTTTAATTTCCACACATGAATATTCTGAGAATTGTTTGTTTCCCTTCATTATCTGCCTTTTTTACTGAAGATTTGGGTGAATCAGATTCTTGCTGACAGCCTGTAAATTAGGAGAGCTGCAGTATTTTGATGTAACTGTATTTCTACAGTGGAAAGTGTTTGTTTCCTTTCAGTCCTCTCAGTTTTTGAGGTTTTGCTGCTTACTTGTGTACAGAGAATACAAGTGAATTTGGGATGCTGGATTTTTATTGTTTCCCAGTCTCTCAGTATGGTTTTGCCAAAAATAGGGCTGTGTAATGTCTCTCTCCTAATTTCCTGTTGGGAATGAGATGAGACACAGAGATGCTTCATAAATTTTATGCTGCTACTTCTTTTACTGGATAATAGCTCAAATATTAGCAGGCTTTTAAAAATAACTGCTAAGATGACCAATTGGGGGGCATGTTGCAAAAATTGTTCATTTGTACAGACAATGCCAAATCAATGAGAATAAGCTGGAAACAGATGTGTGTGTGTGTATAAATATCTCAAGACTGTTCACACCAGCTCTCGACTGAGGCAGACAGCTGTGCTCATCTCGTGATGGATTGGTCCAACACATAGAAAATCAATTATATTGTTCAGATTAGCAGGGTGTCCTGAATTAAAGATGAAAGAAAATGTATTAGTGAGGGCTCCAGGGCTTTGGGTTTTTGAGGAGCCTGGTGCCCTGGGAGCTGGGACACAGCACAAGTCCCTTCCCACAGCCTGAGGAAACAGACCTGCAAGCGAATGTGCTGTGGGGAATAAATCAAATAAATCACACCAGTGTCACTGGGAGAGTTAAAAAGGAGTCCTTTGCTGCTCTGGCTCCAGGAGCTCAGAGTCTCCAGTTGCTGAGCTAGAAGCGCCTTTTCCCTGGCCAAAATCCATGGATGAAAGTGATGGAAGCCTCTTTATGAAGCTCTCCAGGTTTTCTCCAGGCAAGAGGTTATTGGTACCTGAGACTGTGCTGGAGCATTGCTGTGGCATTGCTGTGCCATGTCACTCCTGGGGATTGACACTCCAAAGCCTGTGAGGTGAGCTTGCAGCTGCCACAGCTGCCAAAGCTTTTGGTTCTACCTCCTGCACAGAAAAGGGTTGTGAAATGTGAGTGTTGCCCTGTACCTCAGAGCCCTGTGTGCACCGGGAGGCAGCTGGATGTGAGGAGAGAGCTGTCTCCTGGAGATGACCTCTCTGGTGGGCGACATTCCTGATGTGGGATGGGCTTGTGCTTCCCTGTGGTAGCAATTTGGAGTGATTTTATTCTGATTGTAGGAACGGGGTGAGCCAAGTGATGTGCTCTCTGCCCCATCAGGAATGGGGTGGGGATACTTGGAGTGAGCTCCTGCACAGCTGCAGGAACCAGGGTGCTGGGGCTGAAGCTTTGGGTGTGCAGGAGGAGGAGAGGGGCTGGGACTGTCCAGGCTTTGTTTTGGGATTGGAGCCTGCAGATGCAAAGCTGATGGTCACAGCAGCAGATCTGTGTTCCTTGAGCAGGCTGTGGTGGCACACAGTGAGTATCCCTGTGTCTCATCCTGGCTGCAGGAGGTGTCTTAGCAGGAATGTGGCCCTCAGGTGTTCAGGAATGGGCTGGGGTGGGGCAGAGGGGTGCAAGCTGCTCTTCTTGGAGCTACAGCCACAGGCATTTCATGGCTGTGGACATCACTGTCCTGTGGCTTTGTGACTATGTCCCCAAGTGTTCCTGGGGTGACACGAGCCCGTGGCCACAGAGCTCTGGGGATGCAGGTGGGAGCTGCCAGGTTTGTCACAGCAAAGGCATTTCACAGTGCTTTGTCACTGGGCACCTTGGCGTGTTCTGCAACTTCTTGACTGAGCTTTCCAGCATTCTGGGAAGTGGATGTGTGATTTCTGAGGAAGGATTCCTGATGTCTCAGGTTTTAAATGTTGTCTGTGTGTATATTTGTAAATGAGGCTTCTAAACTGTTTCCTTATGTTGTCTCATCAATAAAATCAGGGATAATTATATCTTGCCTATCTTCAGGGCTGTTACAAGTTTTATTTACTTTTAAGGTGCTTTGCAGTTACCTTGGATAGCTAAATTGAAGCACAGATGATGCTTGATGTTTCTTTTATGTTTTAATCCTTCCAGATACCTTTCTTTCTCCTCAGCAGAGGCTTTGTGGACGTGTTTGCTCTAACAGAAACCTTTTTTACTTAACAACAGACAACCGAGGCAATTAAAACAGTCAGAAGTGATTGATGTGATTTCACTGGGTGAAAGCTAAAGCAGCTCACAATTAAATAATGGCAACCCTCGTGCTATCTCAGAGCAACAGATGGGGAATGATTTAAAAACACTATTGGATCCGACACTTCGCAACAGGGGCAGATTGGTAACAGTGTGTCAGAGCCAGAAATCTGCTGCACCTTGAAGGGTGTGCTGATGAAATGATTAATTGATGGTAATGGGCAACTTAGTTATGAGCCTGCCACGGCAGCCCTTCAGCCTTTGGGAACAAATGGAGCTGGGAGTGGATCATAATGGGTTTAAGGGCTCTGAGTGCTGTGTTTGGGCAGCAGAGAAATCTTCAGGACGCGTGCTGCAAGCTGGAGTTGGAGTGGTGCAGCTGTACTTCCAGAACCCGAGGGATGAATTGCTGGAGGTGGTACCTTGTTGGGAGTGCAGGGCCTGGGGATGGTGCTCTGCAGGGTGCAGCACCGGGGGATGGTGCTCTGCAGGGTGCAGCACCGGGGGATGGTGCTCTGCAGGGTGCAGCACCAAGGGATGATGCTCTGCAGGGTGCAGCACCAAGGGATGATGCTCTGCAGGGTGCAGCACCAAGGGATGCAGCCGTGAGATCACTGCTGGCTCCGGTGTGCTCTGAGCTGCTGCGGCATCCTGTGTCACTGCTCATCTGGCACCTCTGTACAAATTCATGTTCGTAGCAGTAAGACAGGGAAAGGAAGGGATTTCTTTCCTCTGGACTCGCTCTGCAAGTGGTCCTTGGACCAGCATTGCTGTTTTGGTGGGCGGTGTGATGCTCAGCAGTGCTGAAAGTTGCCGATGCTGCTGCCCAGGGAGTTGTGCTCATCTCTGACCTGCTGGCAGAGCTCCTCAGGAGGGCACTGCCTCTCGGCTTTTGGTCAAAACGAGCTCAGTGAGTTGGGACAATGGAGCTTTGTTGCTGTGGGTGCCCGGGGCAGAGGGGCTGGCTGGTGACAGAGGCGGCTGTGTCTCGGCAGCCCTGGCTGTGCAAACGGGGCAGAGCTGCGAGCACTCTGCGGCTGTGCTGTAATACCGCAGAAATTGTGTTTATTTTAAAGTCTCCATAAGGCTTGGGTGTGCAGCGTGCACAGGGGCAGGAGGTGATGAGAGGGGCTGATGGCACTAGAGCTCAGCCCTGTCCTTGTCCCTATCCCTGCAGAGCCAGAGGGATGTGAAAGGAGAAACTATTGCGTGTTACTGTTTAATCCCTCTGGGAGCCGCTGTCTAAGCAAACACCCCCGGCCTCTGCTCACAACTCACAATTTATAGTCGGCTGGAAGCTTGTGCTGTCAGGAAAATGAGTTACTTTGAGGCTGGGAGAGCAAATATGAAAGCCAGGTTTCCTTCACCAGCTCTCACCCGGAGAGCGTTGCAAAGCTGGTCCTCACTGGAGCTGCTGAAAGGCCCAGAATTAGAACAGATATTAAATAATGTAAAAGCTTTCATTGAAATGTATTAGATTTCAAAGGGCAGATATTAAAAGGGCATAATGGGCAGCTATTTCTGAATTGCTCGCCTGCTAAAGAGAGGAAGAGACTTAGTTTGCAGGAGATAAATGTGACATGAAAGGTGGTTCAGATATAGCATCAGAGGTTGCAAAGCTCATGCCATTCTTATTGATGCAGTTCAAGCACCTTCTTGATGTGTGCAGCTCCTATGTAAGAATCCCATGGAAGTGATGACTTTCAATAGCTGCCCAAGTGAAAATGTTACTGTGCTGGTGGAGACTTCATCTGTTCTAGACACAGGTCAATGGACCAGATCTGGGCTGACCCATCTGCAAGGGAGGGTTGGATGGATCTGGGTTTCCTGGGTCCCTGGTCATCTCCCCCTCACCAGAGCAAAAGCCCAGGGCTGTGGCACTGGCTAGGCTAGTTCATCCTCACATTTAATTTTCACAGCATTTATGGGTTTTTTATCTGATCCTGACTGCTGCTAAGCACCCTCAATTCCAGCGTGAAGTTGACAGGAGCTGCGAATGCTGAGGCAGCTCCCCAGATGGAGTCCTTGGAGAAGGACTCTCAGCTCGGGTACGGAGTCAATTCCCTTATCCATCAAAATCAGACACTTGCTCCACACTGCCCTTGTCCTCACGCCTCACATGCTCTGGTGCAAGCCAGGAATGCTGCCCTTCCTGACAGGGCTGTGCTGCTGTCTTTGCAGATGACCGAGGGCCGGCACTGCCAGGTGCATCTCCTCGATGACAGGAACTTGGAGCTGCTGGTTCAGGTACAGACCTCGCTCTTTTGGGGACTGGCAGCCAGTGCCAGATTTCTCAGATTGTTTTCTTTTGGGGGCTGAAGTGAGGGTTGAAGACAAGTTATGCTAGAAAAACTCAGAGGAGTGGAATATGCGTGCTGAGGCCATGTGTGCTTCTCCTGACACCTGGATTAGCTGAAGGATTTCCCCGTGCATCGTGGGCAAAATATCTGCCATCATTTCTGCATTCAGTTTTTGCTTTCAGCAAAATTCATAGAGGATATTAAACACACCCCTTGTGGTGGTGTTTTCTTGTAATTTAGATGGGAAGAAGACTCTGTGGTTTTGAGGATGTTTTTTTCCCATAACAGAACTCAAAGCACAAGATCCTTCACTACACAATATTTTCTTAATTGAAAAATCCTTCCTGCTATAAGTGCAGGAAAGCCTGGTATGCTGCCTTGTCCCCCAGAAAGAGGAAAACAGCACTCAGTCTGTGCCCTCCAGCTTAATGTCATGGATTAAGCACAGAATTGCCTCTCCATACTCCACACATCCCACACAGCTCCACTGGGACACTCTGAGTCTGATATATCACTTCTGTGTTCAGTTGTACAACAGGGTTTTAGCATGGCCATGTGTACTTAAATGTCAGTATTTGCACAGAAAAATTGTATTTTTTATTAAAAGCCTGGACTGAAATGAATAAAATTATTTTTATATTTTCAATAGCCCAAACTTTTGTCTCGGGAGTTACTGGATCTGGTGGCCTCACACTTCAACCTGAAAGAAAAGGAGTATTTTGGGATAACATTTATCGATGACACGTGAGTGTGTTTATTGAGTTTAAACAGCTGTGTCATTATTGCAGTGTAAAACCTTATCTCTGATACCGTGGCAGCCTGACATGATGGAAAAACGACTTTTTATTTCAAAGAAGAAAGAATTTCCTACCTTTTGCTTATGCTGCTTGTCTGGGGAGAAGGGAAGGCACAAAATAGAAAATATTTGGAAAATATCTTCTGGGCACAAACCAGAGAATCCTTGTAAAATATTTTCCTGATGATTTCACATTTCATATTTGTCTCACACAGTGAAAAAACTGATTCAGTGATAATTTCCCACGTGAGCACCCTCGGCTTTCCTCCTCTGCATTTTTAGTAACAACAAAAAGGTTTTGCATTTATTTCCAAAAGAATTGCTCCCACTGCTTTGCACCTGAATCCCAAATGTGTTACTGAGCCTTTTAACCCCAAATTTCCCGAGCAGAGTGAGCTGTGAGGTTAGCCCTGCCCAGGAACCACTTTCCTCTCTCTGAGCCTGGGTGTGATGCTCTGCCCAGGCTCTGGAGCACTGTGGGAGATCTGTTCCATGGCATTAACCCAGCGTCAGCTGCGTTAATTAACTGCACTCTCACCTGGTGCTTAGGCTCATCTCTCAGCAGGGCACTGAAATGCTTCCCCACATCTGCTGCCTGCAGGGCCAGCCTCTCCAGAGGAGCTTCAGCTCCCCCAAAAAGCTGGAGCAGAGGTGCTTGGGGTAGTGGAGATGTAGAGCTGTGCACTAAAACAGCCCCTAAATAAACCTCTTGTCTAATGGGAATAACCTTGCTCCCTGCTGCTCTCCATTGCCACTTTTTATGCAGCCCTGGATGGAAGCCTTCACCTACAGATCCCATCAGAGCCGTGTTTGAGGCCACCCTGCTGAGGCACATCCCACGTGCAGGTGCAGGAGTGGCCCTGGGGACACCTTGGAGCTGATGGGAGCTGCTCCCTCTGGGGCCCTGACCCCAGCACTGTGTTATTTTTACCAGCCGCTCACATCTTGGGCTGTCCCTGGAATATTTTTGCCACATCCTTGTCCTTTCACTTGCTGGAAAATACTTTCCCCCAGCTCTTCTGTAAATCCCTTGAGGATACTGTTTGTACTTGGCTTGTTTTTTCCCCCAGAAGAGCTGCCATGAAATTCTTCTGGATGTTTTTGGTTGCTGGCACTGAGTCACGGTGAGGTTTTAAGTGCTGCCAGGGGATTATCTGAAAGCTGTTGGCTTCTCCAGAAACTCCAGTGGGATTCCAGGGCTTGCCTCGGTGTATGCACAGGGCTGGGTGCTTGGAAGGGAGTGTGTGGCCTCTGGAGGGCACCCATGGCTCAGCCTTGCAGGGTTAAGGGTTAGGTAAAAAAAAAGGAAATATTTAATGAGATGTTTGCCTGCCTTGGAGCTGAGTCTTGAACTTTTTAAAGTAACACTTGGAGTAATTGGGGGCACTGAAAAGAACCATTTTCTGTGTTTTCCATCCCAGTTTTTAACCTTCTCCCCAACCTGTTTCCATAGAGGTCAGAGTGTCTGGCTGCAGCTGGATCACCGTGTCCTGGACCATGACTTGCCCAAGAAACCAGGGCCAGCAACTTTGTACTTTGCCGTTAGGTGAGTAATTGTTTCCACCAAGCAAACATTACCACTTGGGTTTATTTGTCACCAGGGGGTTTTGTTTAAAGGAACTGATTAGAGGTTTGATAAAGGAAATAAATGTCAAAGCAATGTGTTATTTTTAGAAGGAGATTAGGCCCTGGCTAAGTGTTGCTCTCTTTTGTATGTAACTATGAAATAAAGTAGGTTGGAACCTGCTACTTTTTAAGCTGTTATTAGGACATGGTTCCTAGGGTGGGCTTGGGTTTTTTGTTTAAAACCTCATATTTTAAATATCTTCTTTGCCTGACTTTTCTTTGAGTGTGCTAAATTTCAATACAATTTATTCAAACAATTTTACTTACTTTTTTCCTTCTGTTTACTTAAGGGCTGTCTGTACTTTAAAGGGATTGCTGATGGCTGTTTTGCTCACAGCTTAACCAGTCCCCAGGAAAGAATAAAATCCCTGGCAAAATGATGATTTTGGCCAATGTAATTGCATTACTTTAGGGCTGTTGCTGGCAAAGCTCTGCTGGTTAAGGGCCTGGAAAAAACCCACATCCTACGAAACAGAGCTGTGCTGGCAGAAGAGATCAAGCATCATATTCTTAATATTGTTGGGAGTCTTTGTTTTCCTTGCAGTCTGTGAGGGAACGTGAGAGCAGACTGACCTCATTTGCTTTTCAGATCTGGGTAAATTTATGCCTGGTGTGCTTAATTATTTGAAGCACTTCCAAAGCAGTGCCTCTTGTGTAGCTGGGTCAGTTGGCACTGGTGCCTCCCCATGTCCCCCACTGGTCACCAGGGGAATGGGACAAACAAGTGGCACTTTGTTCTGCCTGAATACGTGCTGGTGTGTGATGGTGTCCAGAGCTCCTCTTCCACACTTAGCAGGAAGAAAAAGCTCAATTTATAAAGGGGTGATGGGCTCTTCACTGTGTTTACAGTGTTTGATCAGGATCTGGGAGGCCAAAACCTATGGCTGCCCAAGAAAGCTGTGAAGGCAATCCAAAACTTGAGCATTCTTTTGGAATTTATGCTGTTTGCTCATGGTGTTCATTTTGGCCCTCTCTGTTGCAAGATGGTTCTCACAGGACAGGGTGTGCAGAGACTTGGGCAGGAGTTAATGTGTGAGGAGTGGGCTTGGAAAGATCAACTTTCAGAAGGGAATTTTAAGCCTGGCTACTCTGGGGTCATTACATCCAAAACAGGAACCAAGGAGGTGGGCAGTGAGATGCAGAGCAGGAGGAGGAAGATACAGAAATAATTAGCACTACAGAAACTGCCTGATCCATAGGAAATAGGTATTCCAGCAGAAAAGCCACTTCAAAACTTGCAGTTTCCAGTTACATTGCTGGAAATGGAGGAATCTCCACATTGCTGGTTTTTCTTCATTTCTTCTCATCCCTGAGCTTTTGGTGTTCAATAAGGAAACGTGATAATCCTTTAAAATTTTAATTATTGCCAGCTGGCATAAACTCAGTCCAGTCACAGAGGTTTTTGGATGGTACACTCAGCTGAAGGGCTCTATGATGCAGATTGAGGACTTTCAGAAATGTCATTTTAGTTTCAAGAATGCTGACAGCAGTGGAAGTAGAAGCAGAATGTGCACTTTATGGTGCTCCCAAATGTGCTTGCCATGCCCTGAACATCCTTATCTCTGTGGTCCAGTGTTCCCCATCTGTACTGGGGTGATAAGAAGGCACATCTTGTACCATGGAGGAAGTAGAGCCCAGAGACACAGCTGGGATTGGGGCAGTGCCCCCCTGTGCCCTCACCCTAAATCCATAGATCCCACTGCTTCCTGCTTTGTACCAGGAGAGACTGGGAGCTGCCTCTCTCCAGAACCAGAGCTGTCCTGCTTCTGAGGGTAAGTCAGCCACGCCTGACCCTGGCTGAAAGAAACTGGAAGTGCAAATGAGGTCATTAGCTGAGGAAAATCACTTCAGGGTGTAGTGAAGGCTTTAGCAGGCTGAAAAAGGTCCACTCTGTGAAGGGCTGGTCTGGCAGCAGGTTGGGAAAGGATGAAGAGTGTGGGTCCTGCCCTCTGCTCTGCATTTCTGAAGAGAAGCATTCAATGGTATTTAAAGTAAAATTTAGCAAAGCTATTGGGGAAAAAAATATATCGGGTGAGATCAAGAGAGGGTGGAAGTACCTGTGGCTCGTAGAGTTCATGGAGAAAGGTGAGTCATGGAAAGGTATAACAGCTTTTCAAATGTCTGGGGCAGGCTGCTGGACTGCCCCTTGGACAGGCTGCATGCCTGTGAAATGGGTAAATTATCTGCAGAGGCGTTCTGGAGAGTGCTTTAAAATTAATTCGATGGAACACGCTGTAGGAATGTGAAATATTAAAGCAATTACTATTTAATGTATCACTTTTCTGAAGTCACAGCATAAACACTGCAAACATTCCTGACACATGTGGCAGGTCCCAGCTTTGCTGCTCCCTAGCACGTGCTCTGTGCTGCTGCTGGGGGCTTGTTCAAATGTCCTACAAATCATCCATGCCAAGATGGTCATCAGTGCAAAATTCAGGGGATGGAGCTTGAGGCTGTCAGGAGCCCCATGAGCAGCATGTGGGCTGTGGGAGAGGTTGGTCTGGTTCTGGTTGCCCTGTGTGGGTCATCCAGCCCTCCTGCTCTCCAGGACAGCACATTGGGAAGTCCTGGGGTGATCTGCACTGCTGAGGCACTGCTGGTCCAGGTCTTTGCTTGGCTGGAAAAAAGTTGTGTCTCCTGCCTAGCATTTGGTGGGAGCATCTGGAGCTGGAGTGAAGTTAGGGGTTCTTACTGACATCTCTGCTCTCCTGGAAGGAAGGTGGTCCTGCAGGGCTGCCAGCAACCCCTGTCCTCCAGCAGAGTGTTGGACTGGTTTCCCCACCTGCAACACATTTGGAGTGGCTTTTTGCACTGCTGTGACTTAGAGGAGAGATGGGCTTTGCTCCTATAGCGTTCAGGGTTTTCATCTAATTTGAAAAGTCATCAGATATCCAGGATCTATTGAACCAGGAGTCCCTGTTCCCTGTGTGCTGTCAGGCTGTGATTTCTGCTTTCCTCCTAAAAGGCAGGAAATTAAGTGCAGTAGCTCATAGTTCCTCTGTGCTATTTTATTGCTGGAGAACAAAACACTGAGGAAATAAAATTACTAGGGAGGAAGATGAAACCTATTCAAGAGAGTAACTAATGTTTTTGGTTCTTTTTTTAATTTTCAGGTTCTACATTGAAAGCATTTCCTTTCTCAAGGACAAAACTACAGTGGAGCTGTTTTTTCTGAATGCCAAGTCCTGTGTACACCAGGTAAGACTTGGAGCTTCTTGTGCATCTCTCTTCCATTGCTCCTTTGCAACATATTCAGTCCTGAGAACTTGGTAGGAGCTGTGTCTGATTTCTAGAACTAATTGAAGTATTAAGATCTCAGCGTGCTGACTCTCTCCTTGCCTTGAATGCTGATGCTTCATGCACATGAATGAGGCTGATGATGGTTTCCCAGTCCTGCTTTCACAGCCCTGCTGTGTGCTCAGTGCTGTACAATGAGTCTGAAATACTCAAAAGCTTTTAAGTTACTTGAAATCTGGGTTGTAACTTCCCAGGTAGGTTCTGCTCAGTGGCACATTCTCCTACAGTCTGCAGAGCAAACACTCAAGGCAGGTGTCTCTTTACTGACTTTGAATCAAACTTGTCTTGGGAAGAAAAGGCCTGTGAGGAAAGTCCTGTGCTGTGGATTTGGTCCCTAATTCCTTTATTTTCTGCCTTAATTCAGTGAGATAGTAAAGTAATAGTATTAGCAAATCCTATAAAGTAGCAATCGCAACCAGTTGTTGGAATATCTTCTGTATTTACTTTCTGGTTGAAAAGCTTCCACTATTTTCCTAAAATATTCAGATTGGTAAAATACATGTTTTTAAAAGGCACATCAGGATGTGGTAATGAAAATCTCAAAGAATAAGGTTGATTTGCTGCAGGTACATCTTGGTCTGGAATAGGAGTGGTGTGACAGCCAACTTTGCCATGCCCCTACACGCAGCTGCACTTCAGTGAACTTTACTCTGATCCTTCTGGGATTTTCCAGTTAATGTCAAACTCTGGTGCCTTTTGTTTTCACTCATGGTTCAATCAGTCTGAGGGGGTCATTTGGTTCTTACAACCTTTCCTTGGGAAACAATCCTGTATCACTGGTGGTGGAGCTCAGTGTAGCCAGCCAAAGCTTTCACCTTCAATATGCTTCAGATTTTGGAGGATTCTTATTCAGGATCCAGTGTTCATTGTTTTTGGAAGTATATAGAAACCTGAAAGTGGTTGATGGCAGAGCTGTGGCTGTGCTTTGTACAGGAATTGCTTTCTGGAAGAGTGAAGGAAATTGGTGCATTTTTACAACATTCTGAAGTTTGAAAGATGCTCAAAGTACTTGGGGCCTCACTGATTATGCTTATTAAAAAGCAAGTCTCCATTTGACAAATCTGCTACTTAAAATGAAGGGTCTTGGCAGCTTGTAGCCAAATTGCTCCTTAACTGGAGCAGTTTAACAAGACAGCAAAAATAATTTTGGAATTGGAAAATGGGTCTGGTTTTGGATGGAATGTGGAAAATGCTATTGGAAAATGCTATTGAAACAACAGTTTATTTATATTAACACATTTGGGTGCCAGTATATGTGTTTATGTGTATATATTAAGCATATCAGAAAGCAAAGGAGAAGAGAAACATAAAAAAAGAAGTTTGAAGGCAGGTTGGCTCTTTTATTTTTCCCTGTGGTTTGCAAGGTGTGTGCTCTAATTGTAGCAACCCAAAGTGTGGCATCCCTGTTCCTGCAAGCAAAACTGCCAGAAGCAGGGGGTTTGTGTTGTGTCCAGTTTCTGTGGGCAGCAGAGGGATGAGGATGAGGAGCATTACTTCCTCCTCAGAGGAGGATCTCTGGGCAGCACCAGGTGATTCAGCATGCAGGGAAAGCTGGGGAGGCCTGGCTCTGCCTGCAGCTCTCTCTGTGCTGGCAGTTTCACAGCCCAGCTCAAGCCTGTGGCTCCTTCAGCAGGAGCCAGTTCATCTACTCTCAAGTAGCTTTTAACCTTCCAATTAACTCTTGTGAAAATATTCTGTTCTACGTGACAAACTTCGGGTCAGTCTCCAGGTTTCAGGTAGTCCTGAAGGGCACGTGGGGCCAGCCTCATCCTAAACCCCTGGGATGGGGACAGGAGGATGCACAAAGGCCCCTCAGATGTTTTCCCACAGCCTGTCCTCTCCCCTGGTGCTGCTGGGCTCCTTTGTGGGGCAGGGAAGGAGCCAGAGCATGTCTGAATAGGAGCATCCCCAGTTCCATGAGGCAAGTGGCTGATGCTCACTGATGACAGCCAGGAATGTTCCCTGGCATTTCTCAGTCCTTAATCCAGCTGCAGGAGGTTAGACCTGCCTCAGCTTATCGTTTTGTTTTTGCTTTTTTCCCCCCCTTCCTTTTCTTTCTTTGCTGTATTCTTGGAGTGAGGAAACCCCAGTGTGTCAAAAAGCAGGAGCCCACACCCAGCCCTTGTGCTCAGGAGAGCTCCTCAGTGCACAGGCAGTGCCAGAGGATGCCCTGCCAGGGCAATATCCTAACTTGGATCTCTGCATGAAGCCTCTGCTCTGTGTGGGCCAGGAATGTGGTTTGGGATAGATGCTGCAATACCTGGGGTGTGCTAAGGCCTGTGTGGATAAGATTGCTTAAAAGTCAGTCGTGTTTTTTTGCTTTCACAAAGGTGTTTCCAAAGTTTTCACTGCAGCTTTTCCCCATAGGGGAAACCCAAATCCAGGGTGGTGCAAATGCCTGATGCTTGAGTGCTCTTGTGACATTCCTGAGCACTGGGATGTGTTGACAGCACAGCAGTGTGGGTACCTGTGCTCCCTTGGCTTCTGTCTTTAGAGGACAGTGATGTTTTTCTGAGCAGGGAGGGGTTGATGCAGCTCTGCATGTGCCACAGGCATGCCAGTGCTCCTGCTGGCACATGGGGCACACCAGGAGAGCCCAAGGCTTGGGCAAGCAGAGCCAGCACAGTGGCAAAGCTCTGTGCCAGCCCTTCCTGTGGAGGGGATTTATCCCTGGCTTACAAGGTGCAGAGGCTGCATCAGAAATGTATTTACAGTATTCTTTGAGAGGTCTGTGTGTGAAATCCTCTAAGTGGCTGTATCTAATCAAAGAAAATGGAATCCCCCTAAGGAGGTCCAGCACCTCTGAGATCAGGCTGGAGCTGCTGGGCAATGTGTGCTGGCTGTCTTGTACCAGATGAATAAAAATTTAGGGTGAATACTGTAGCATGTTATAGTCTTAGTTACATAATATGTTACAAAATATGATTATGAGTAATAAATAATGAAATGAAAACCTGCATGACAGCTCTGAAAAGGATGAAGGCTTGCTTGATGTTCTGCAGTGCACAGCCATGATTCTCTTCCTCACCTTTCAACCCCACATTCCTTCTTGCAAATCTCTCTGCTCCTTTCTGCAAATCAGGTACTGCTTTACCCTGCCAGGACTTGGAGGAATCTGGGCCTTGTGCATTTTGCAATCTCTGTAGACATTTTGGCAAGGAAGGGACAAGACAGACAGTAAAATCTCAGCTGCCAAAAATGTATTTCTTTCTACTCCCCACCCACTCCCCCACCTCTGTGCTCTTCTGTACAGTCAAAGCTCCTTTGTGCCTCTGGGACCTTTGCTGGCACGTGCCAGGTTCGTGCATCCTCTGTGACCTGTGCTGTTCTCTGTGCAGTCTCCTCTGCCTGTGGGGAGCTGGGGGAGACCCCTTTGCCTGAGGCACGAGAGGGCTGAGACCTCGTTTTTACTTTTGTGAAGCCTCCTTTGCATGTGAACAGAACACAACATGTGCTGTTGCACTTGGTGCCCCCTCACTGCACAAACCTTGGCATCCAGCTGAGACAGCAGATGATGCCAGAGCTCTCACCCTGCCCTCCTGTCATGTCAAGCTGCCCATTTTCCCCCTGGTCTGGTGCTGCAGTCCCCAGGCCCTCTCAGTACTGTGTGGTCCCAGCAGCTGCCTGTCTCCTGCTCTCCAGCATCCACGCTCTTGGAGCTTGGAGAAGTCACATCCATTGCCAGGAACAGCTTGGACCACCGAGCAGGAGGTGGGAGCTGGTGATAATTATAAAACCAGGTCTGTGGAAGTGCTTTCCAGTGACTTGGTTAAATACTCGTTTAGCCACATGTATTTTGGGAGAATGCAAAGGCTGGAGTTGCTTTGTGTACATCTGGGCTCTTGTTTTTTACGTGCCTCTCTTTTCCAAGGCTTTGAGTATCGCTGCCTGAGAACCTTTAGTGTTGACAACTTCAGTTCAAAAGCCTTCTCTCCCATCATTGACTTCAAGAAGCTGGGTTAAGATTTATAGCTGTCTGAAACCTACTGTACAGCTGGAATTTAGGAGAGTGGCAGCCTGGTGCAATGGGTATCTGAAATGGATGTGTTTGCACAGGGAGCTCTGTGATGTGTTCAGTGTGTTATTGCACAGCCCATGACCATAGCTGGGATGCTTGCAGGGAGGTGGGTCAGAACTGGTCACGCACATGCTGATGATAAATTTGGAAAGATAAATTAGTCTTTTCTTCTTTTGAAACAGCCAAGTTTGGAAAAATAACACCCTACTTGGCTAGCAAAGCACCGTCAAGTTTATTATGCATTAGGGCTAACCTCCATATAGCTCTGCAGCCATACAGTTGAGTTTTTGCCAGGCCTTAAAATATGTTCTGTAAACTAAAATCTTGGTCAAGTTGGCTGTGTTCCCCATTTCCTTTGTATCTCTGGGTGTTGGGGGTTTATTTAAGTTCCCATTTGTTTCAAGGACTTGTAAGAATTGCTTTAAAAAAAGGGAAAAATTAAAGGAAATGTAAGTTTTCAGAGGAGTCTGTGATAGCTCCATGAACAGCAATGCTTGTGAGCACTTGGCAGCCTGAAGACCAGTGCTTACCAAGAAGAGCTGTTGAAACAGACCCCTGGTGTGAGCATAAAGTCTGGCTGGTTCCCAGCTCATGGGGAGCAAAGTGGTCATATATCAGAGAGCTCTCGAAAGTTTTATAATGGATATTTCCTAATTCTCCCTCACCTCCAGGGAGAGGGGAACGTTCCCATGTAGCCTTGTAACTCGGCGTAGTCTGATCCTAGCCAAGGCTATTAAATACCCTCTGTCCATTGCCTGAGTTGGCTTTTTGCTCCTCCAGAGCTGTTCTCTCCTTTGGATTCTGCCATGGCAGCCACCTCCATGGCCCAGCCTTCATGTCAGCAGATGAGGAGGATTGAGCCTGTGAACAAAATGTGATAGGAGCGGGAGGCAGGACCCCACGCTGATGTAGTTTGGCAGATCTCCATGGGGCCCCCCACTCGTTACCCCCAGAGACCTCACGTGGGGCTGTGCTGGTGGCTTTGGGGAGGGGCTTGGCCATGGTGTGGGGACAGTCCAGGGCCTCCTCTGGGAGTGCTGAGGTTGATCCAAGTGCTGTTGTAAAGGGTGATGGTGCCCCAGGGACCTGTGAGGCTCCTGGGGAGGTGCAGGTTGTGTCCCAGCTGAGCTGCCCCATTGCATACGAAGATTCAGTTGATTTGCAATCAGAGTTCTGTTCCTCACATCTCTGGATGTAGTCACCTCCTCCTGGGACTAACAACTGGGTTAATTGCTATGAAGAGTCCTGCACCTTTGATGTCTTGGCTACAGAGCAAAGATGCTGTGACAGCTCAGCCAGTTCTGTTGTTGTGTGTGTTGATATCTCACCGTGATGGTGGGGCAGGAAAGCAAAAGGCTGTGATTATACGTTAAGGCTAATGACACTTGCTGTGTACCCTGGCTTGCAAACCAGGGAAGTGTTCATGCCTTTCCCCATTCTCTGCCTTTTACTCTTGTATTATTGAGAAGAAAGCAGCAGTAAATGTGTTCCTGTTGCACTGTGCAGGCGAGTCCTGGAGTAGCTGCTCCTGTCCCTGGAGTTTCATCTAAGTGTTGGCTGAGGCACAAAAGGCAAAGGGAAATGGATGAGAGTGGCTGGGAAACAGCAAAATAAAGGGTGTAACAGGGAAACCTGAAGCTGTCCTTTACCATGAGGCATTAACAGCTTTTATTTTTGAGCTGGGTTGGCCTCAGCCCCTGAGGTGGGAAGCAGCAGGTCTGGCCAGGGAAGAGCTGCATCAGCCTCTGCACATGCACTGAGCTCTGTTTGGTCTCAGGCTGTGCTCCCTTGTGCTTGGTATGAGGGGCTGTGGGGTTCCATGCATGAAATAAAGACATCATGGGCCATCTAAATGCTGTGAAGCAGATGTGGGGCTTTCTGAGCCACCCAGCCTGCAGGGCCCCGTGGGGGAAATGCAGCACAAGTGGAAATCTGAAGTGTTTCTCCGAGGAAGGTCAGGAGGAGCAGGCTTCCATTTGCTCCTGTGGACAAAAGCAGCTCGTATTCTGCTGCTTTTGTGCTTTGCCTTACCTCCCTGAGGTGCTGGAGGAAGACACTTGCTTTGCTGTGCTTTTTCTCAGCTCAGAGTGTCTGTCCTTGGGAATTGAGTCCCAGTTCAGATGCTCAGCAAAGCCTGGTGCAGCTGATGCAGAAGGGAGCGGGATGGTGCCTCCAGTGCCTTGCAGGGCAGTGTGAACAGCAGGTGACACCACCAGGGCTCAGACCTAGGTGTGAATGCTGGTAATTGGGACAGGCAGTTGAAAGCTGGAGTTGTCCATGTGCTGCCAGTGTTTGTGTCTGTGCAGTAATTAATTCCCCAGCACAGCCACCCTGACAGGGCGAGTGACAGGATCTGCCTGACCTAGTTCCTCCTGCACAGCTTGTGTGGTGTAACAGGTTGTGGCCAACACCCACTGCCCTCCCCAGCCTGTCAAAAAAAGCCTTAAACGCTGAAAAGCTGCTAAGCTTTCTGCACTGCAGGGATGTGCCAGCCCATCTCCCTGGCTGCCGGGACAAACAGCAGGGACACTGCATCCCTGGTGGGAATCACCTCGGGGCTGGGTAAGGGCACAGGGGCACTGGCACTGCTTTGTTCACTTGTGCTGGGTCCACACCCAGCTAATTGCCTGCCTTGGTTTGAACGTCTTGGAGACGTTTGGGTCCTTTCTTTCCCTCTGACTAATTGCACCCTTCTTTCAGCTTTTTTTAAATCACCTTTCGGTAATCACTGGTAATTATGTTCAGTCTTGTGGCTGTCTCGAGGCTATTCAATCATGGTGTGTGCATTTTTGGGGGTGTGTTTGGCTAACACAAATTTTTAAGGAATTAGTCTGAGGCAACAAGCATGTTGGTATCTCAGTTCTCAAATCTGCAGGTGAAATTATTTTGTTGTCAGCTTTTAATCTCTGGAGGTTACATGTGGTTTGAACAAACCATGTTCATTTGCACTTCTTGCTCTGGTTCTAAAGGGTTAAACATGACAGTTCCCGTGTGTGCTTATTTTTTTAAATCTGCTTTAATCTGAGTTTACAGCCTAAAGATTTGCTTAACACAGTTAACACTCATCTGACTATCATCACTCTTGATCTGAGTTTTCATCAGGATTTCAGACTTGTATCTCTATGGCAGTAAATTCTAGTGTTGTTGCTGTGTCTAATGAGGGTTCACTGCTCTATTCATGACCAAGCTTGTGATTTTTATCACATTCTGTGTCTGTGCAGCAAGACTTGAGCTCCTATCTGAACTGGGGGCTGAATTCTGCCCATGGGCACTGAAGGTTGAGTTGGTCTTAACCAGATGCTGAGATAGTGACCTACTCCTGCTCTACAGTAATTGCCAACCAGTTTGGACACCTGCTGCAGCCTTTTATTACTCTGATGTTTATCAGGATGACAAAAGCCACCACCTGAATCCGCTGGACCAAGTTCAGTGTTTAGATAAACCAATGGTCTTCTGGCTGAATCTATCTCACTGGTGAGATGATCAGCCCCTGTGCAGACTCTAATTGAAAAATATCAGTTTCATCCCCTCCCTGGAGCTGCAGTCACCAGTCTGTTTAAACTCATTTACATCTCACATGTAGAAGACTCGGATTGCATTATCTGAATGACATACATCTACTTAACCTCGTGCTGGTGACCTTGTTCCCACTTGGGATAAATCTAGGAAAACCTTCCACCTTCATCTTCAACACGTGGCTGTGGGAGCACTGGCTGCCCTGGCTCTCAGGGTTCCCCACTTGCTCACTGAAGTCTCTGCTGGAATTACCCTGGCAATGGCAGGCAATGCAAATTAATCTTCTTACAGTCATTTTCCTCATCTATTTTTGAAATCTGACCTTGCTGAAAAAGCAATACTAAGATAGAAACCCCCATCTGCCAACCTCCAGGCTGAAGGATGATTATAAAATAAAAATATTGCCTGAGTGAGTGGGAAGAGTCATGGTCCTGCACGCCAGAGCAACACATATCACTGTCTGGATTTGTGTCAAGCCAAGGGCTGTCCAAACTCCATGACAGCCCAGGGCAGAGCTGGATTACATTACAGCAATGGCCAATTGGCGAGCCAGATGGCAAATAATGTTACATTATGATGAAGAAGTACTTCCAGGCTCAGAGGGAATTGTCCAAGACACTGTCACTTGGAGAGCATTAGTCTGTCAAATACAGGCTGAGCTGGGCTTTGGCATCCTTTGCTTCAAATCCTTGCTCTGCTACTTAGCTACTGCAGGACTTCAGGGCAGTCCCTTCACTTCCCTGCACCTTCTTTTCTGTGATTTTTAGTCCCTTTAAAGGGTGGGTTGTTCCTTGGATTGGGTTTTTTTTTTTTGTTTTTTTCTCCTGAGCCTTTCTTAGAGTGGCCCCAGTCTCCTGCCACTGTTACTGGGTGGTGGCATGGGACAATAACTAGGGCTGGTCCACCCTGTTCTGAGGTTTGCCGCAGTGGAGAGACATGATGGCAGCCCTGCTCCTGGGGTGATCTGTTTGTCCCCCTTGCTTGGTCAAGACACCTGCAACATCTTCAAGAGGTCAAGTTAGGGAGGACCCTCTTACCTCTTCACTCCTTTACAGCTTCTAAGCAAATTTGAAACTGAGGGCACTGGCACAGCAAATCCCTCATTCTGAAAGCAAAGGCTAAAACTTCCTCACCTGGAGAAGCCAGTCCCCCTTCATGTTCTCTTTGGTCTCCTAAAACCCCAAATGAAGCGGTTTGTGGGATCACTGTTAACACTTGTGACTGTGCCAGAGCAGCCAGTAAAGTGACCAGAGTTTCTTAAGGCCAGTGTCTAGGAAAAAGCAAATAAACACAGAAGAGCAGCCTCATAATTATTCTTGCTAATTAGTTAATGGCTGTGAGGTGCTTTGAAGATGAAAAGTGAGGAGGTGCTTGGTTATTAAGTCCCAAACACCCCTGTAAGGCCAGCAGCAGCTCTTGCTGTGGGTCAGCAGAGACTCTGCTGCAGCAGCTCATCAAGTGCTGCTGAGCTTATCTGGAAGCCAACAATAAATCAAGAGGGCTTTGGAGAGTTAAATCTCCTTGAGTTTCTTGTAGGCTTAAAAGGCAATGAGCCCCACGTAGCTGACTCTGCCTTGGGCCAGGGCAAGGGTCTTGGTGAGCTTTTAAAGCCCTTTCTGTCCCTGTTTTCCCTGATTTTGTGATCCAGGGGCAGCTTTGCTGAGCCAGATCTCACCTTTCCTGCTGAGCTGAGGTTTCCTGTGATGGCATTTTCTCATATCTGAGTTCTTTGTCTGCTGGTGAAGGACACCATGGTGCTGGGGTGACCTGATCTCCTGTAATCCTCTCACCACCACAGCTGGCATCAGAGGTTGCTTGGGCAGATGCAATTTAAGTTTTCAACAAGCCAGCTCAGATGTGCATGACAAAGACTAACCTGATACAGACCTGGAAGTAACAAAGTGCCTTAAAATTGCACCTACATGAAGAGCTTCTGGGCTGCAATCTTGCCTCTTTTCTTAAGCACCAACATGAAAGAGATGTGAAGGAAGGATGCACTTCAAACTATTTTTTTTTCTCTTAACTTGTGATGCGCCCCTCCTCTTCTTCTAATAAAATATGTCTGGGAATGCTTTGGGGGCTACTCCTGCATAGCTGGTGCCACACCTGTTGGGAAGGGGAAATTCCTCCTGGTCTGCCTGTCAGAGAAGCCTGGGGGAGTGCTGCTGCTGGAATGTATTATTGACAAAGCTGGCAAAAACACTTCCTTTCCATGAAAATTGAATTATTTGTTTGTTCAACTTTTGAATTTAGTCTCTGTGGGCCAGACCTGCATCTGTGGTAAATTAGCTCAGCTCCAGATGTGCCCTAATATATTTTGAGATGTCATTTCCCTGTATCTGTATGTAATTCTGTAGATCTTGCTGCTGCCCTGGTTTTGGCATTATTTCAGCTTTCGGTCTGCTTTGTCTCCCCATTCAGCCAACAGATCCTGGGGGCTAAGGATGTGTTGGGATCTCAGTGACATGAGGCAGGCATCATGTCCACTATCTGCATTTGCAGAAGGTCAATAAGAAAAATCTGTGTTCCTGGGCTGCTCCATAGGCTCGGTTTTGTGCTTTGCCCACTGTTTGCAGGATGCAGGAGGAGTAAAAGAGTGCATCTCCTTTGCTCTTCCAGTGTCACTGCTGGTCCCAGAGTAGAACCAAGGCCAGGGGTTTTCCTGGTAAGAAACTAACCTGGAAAGTTTGTACTTAAGCTTGTAAGCAGGAGGGAAAAAAAAAAAGAAGGGTCCTCATGTAGTTTTGATGTTTTGGTACCTGTGGAGTTTCTGAGTACATAGTGCTGTTTGGCCAGGGCTGGTTTTGGGGTGTGCTCAAGGCACAGGAGATTTCCAGCATGGGGTCCATGCAGTTTTCTGATTGCTCTAGAGCTCCAGTGGAGTTGGAAGAAACGAAAGCTGTAGGATGCTGACTGAGCAGGACAAAGGACTCAGTTACGCTGTCCTTGTGATTAATCAGTATGGCTGGTTTAGCATCAGGGGGCAGTACCACAATCACAACAAACAAGGAATAGCCCTAAAACTGTAAGCAATAGAACTCTTGTACCGAGAGATGGATGCAGTTCCTTGGTTTTCTCTTGGCTGGGCCAGGGCTTTTCCAGTGGATAGATGCACCCAAACTCAGCTTCTGTGCTCTGGAGAGCACAGAAATGAGCTGGGAAACAAATACATTTTCTTGCAGATGGTGTCGCGGGGGGACAGGGGGTGAAGAGGACGGGCTGTGTCGCGGTGGCAGCGTGGGGACACGGGGCGGGGAGGACGGGCTGTGTCGCGGGGGGACGCGGGGCGGGGAGCGCCGGGCCGGCAGCGGGAGCCGGCGCCGCCCCTCGCGGTGCCCCCTCCCCTCCTTCCCGGGCTCACGCTCTGCTCTCTCCGGCACAGGGGCAGATCGAGGTGGACAGCGAGACCGTCTTCAAGTTGGCCGCCCTGGTGCTCCAGGTGAGTGTCTGCCCCCGGCTCGGTTTGGCTCAGCGTTCCCGTTCCCGGCGTTTCTCCCCGCTCCGGAGGGACGAGCCCCCGCGGGGTTGTTTGTGGTCTCCGCGGCTGGGGAGCTCAGAGGAAGCTGGAACACATAGGAGTTCTTTTTCTCCTAGGCGAGTAAGAGAAATATTTGTTTGAGGAGTTTTAAATTGAAAGAGTAAAAGCTAATCAAGGGAAGTCATTTATCTGGGCAGGTTTCCATTCGATTTATCACTTAGCCTAATTTAAATACATTCCAGAGATCTGGGAAGAAAAGTATAAATATTGTAACTAAATCAGCTATATTATGCCTGTGAATCTTCTTTTCCGAGCATATGGTTTTGATACCTCTGTTATGTTAAAATACACAGTGTCAGTTTTCCCTCTCATTAATCTAGTTTTGTTCTACTGAGACTTAAACTCCAGTTATTTACCACTTTCTATGAAATAGAATTCTACCTTTAAAAAATTGGGGGTTTTCCCCCATTGCATTGTCATTGACAAAGTGTCACAGGAAAGCTGCAGCAGCAGCTTGATCTGCCTGAACAGTTGTTTTCATCTCGAGTGAGCACAATTCCTCCCAACTGCTGACCTGACTGTACAGCCAACCTTTGCCTGAATGGGAGAGGAGGGAGAATTGTATTTCGCTTCTTGTGCAGTAAAAGCAACATTTGATTTGCAATGTGAAACTCATCCCCGTTTTGGAAGCAGTTTTATTTGTGCTGTGGGTGGATTGTCTACAGCTGGGAGCATGAGGGGCCAAGTCCAGCTCTTGAGCACATGCAGGCAGGCTCCGTGTTTTGCAGGGAGCGTGGTGGGGGTCAGGATCTGCCTGCAGAGCTCTGGGAGTGGGGAAGTGAACAATGCTGGGAAAATCGAGGGTTTTGAAGAGATCATGTTTTAATTCTGTCACTGTTTTTCAATTGTAGGAAGCTAAAGGGGACTATTCCAGGTAATAACATTTTCCTTTCTAATACTGGTGTGCTTGATGGATGTGTTTTTCTGTGTTGGCATTGTATTGCAAACAATCACAAATGGGGGTAAAGTCCAGCTGTGAGCAGTGCCCGAAGAAAGTGAAATGTGCTGCTGGGCTGGATAAAATCTGAGTCTGCAGGGTGAGTAATGCCTTTTGTGAGCAAGCTCTGAGTCAAAACAGTGTTTCAGGCCACCACGCTTCGCTCCCCTCCCAAGTGTGGGTGCCGCAGTGGGAGAAGGGGAAAGCTCCCACACTTCCCCGCTGGGAAAACCTGTGCTTTGCCAAACTTTTGCCAAGCAAACCATTGCCTGTGCTTCTGCTGGCCTGTGTTTGGGTCCATGTGGGTGACCTTGCCCACAGCCCTGCCCGTGCAGTGGCAGCACGTGCAGGGACACAGCCGTCAGCTGCCCCTGGGATCAATGAGCCGTGTTCTCCTGCAGCTGCCCCGGGGCCTCTCCCTCTCCACACTTGACCCAACAGTTGTGTTCTGGCTGATGTGCGACCCCCTTGCTCCGCTTGAGCTGTTTAAAGCTGCATCATCAGGTCTGGCTTCCCCTTGGAGGTGCTGCTTAGCCAGCTCTGATTGTGATAAGGGGCTGAGGGGAGCAGGTGGGGTCACCTGGACCTGCTGGAGCCACGGGGAAAGACCTTCCATTAGAAACAGCTCACTAAGCAAATAGAGATTCAGAAGATTGGCTTTGGTCATGTTAATATTTTACTGCTTGCTGAGTTTCCACATGGGGGGAGAGATGTGTTTTACGCTTTAGCTACAACAGCTTTGGAGAGCGTTCAGTACAGACCTGCCTGCCCAAATGCAGGGGGCAAGTCACATTTGACTGCCAGAGTGACTCTGCTTTCCCTTGAGGGGGCAGTTGTCAAGTAAATGCCAGTACCAATCCCTAGACCCCTTCCCTTCAAAGGCCTGTCCGTTCTCTGCCAAAGGACACGCTCTGTGAAGTCCATCAAACTTCCTCCTCCTGTTTGTTGGCATGCTTTCACCTTTCACAAAGGTGTCTTTGAGCAGCTGTGCAGATCATTTCTGTTCCTGTTCTTGCTGTAGACCTGCTCTGTGACCCCCAGTATATTGCTTATACCTGCAGTATGATGCATTTTTCTCTAGTAACACCCATTATCTTGCCTGATCTCTACAGGGACTCCCTAAGCTTAGCTCAGTTAGGCACAGATAACCAGAAAATCACTGCTGACTCCACAATAAGTAACTTGTTAAGCTGTAGCAACTGGTGGCACAATTTTCTTGATTCTCAAGAACAGGGGTTAATATTGAAAACCACCTTAGTGGTGAAAAGCTCCCTTATGTGGTTTAAACTTAACACAGCCTCCTTATCATTTGCCATAAATAGGTTTGTAAGTATGGCTTCACGAGCCCAAGAACTGTGTCTGTGGCTGTTTTCCATGCTTCCCTGGACACGTTGCAAGGAGTGGATTGCCCGTGGTTACCTTCAGAAGTATTTAAAGAAAATTGTAGGGAAGAGCACTCTGCTACAAGAATGATTTCCAAATGCAGCTCTTTCCCTAAGAGCTGCATGGAAATAGCTGCAGCAATTGCTTCCTCTGTTAAACTGAACATATGTTGTGCCCCCATGGCAAATGAACACAGCCAGCTGTCCCAGGCCCAGTGAGCACACCAAGAGTGAAGGAATTCCATGTCACATATCACAAGTGGTCCTTTGGGCCAGTGCTGATAAAGCACTGGCTTAATTACCAACATATCTTAACGAGGATACCAAAGGACTGGCCTCTGCTGCGCGGCTTGCTGTGCTGCACAGACTGTGGCCCTGCAGCAGTGGGATTTGCCTCCCTTTGCACTGTCTTGAATTTAAAGTGTTCTCTGCTCGCTGTCATTTGGACATTCTGCTTTGAATCACCTTCTGGAATGTGGCTCTTGCACCACCTCAGCTTCCGTGAGAATGTGCAGGTTGATTTTTTTGATACTGAATTAGTGCTGAATGAGTGCGGGTAAATACAGGAATTGCCTGAAGTCCTGGAGATTAGCTCTGTGGAAGTGAGGATTGGGCCAGTCCAGGCAATGCTGGGGATCTCTTCCTGTCTGATTTTTCACACACATCCCATAGGCAGCTTTTCCATGGGGACACATCCTGTGGTGGGGTCACCATGTGGCATTCCCACTGACGTCAGCTCCGTACCAGGGCCCGAACACGGCAGACTCCTGTGGTTCTACAGGAACCTCTTTCCCAGTCCACTGCTCAAATTCCCAGATAACACTCTGATGGCAGGGAGCAGCAGCCTGCTGAGAAACACCCTCCCCTGCCCCATGCTGAGTGGGTGAGCACATTCCTTGGAAATCTGTTTCTTTTCAGTGAGCAAACCTGACACGTGGGCGCTTGGAGAAAGTAAAAAACTTTTGATTTCTACACCACCAAGGTCACTCTGAAGGGGCTTTGCAGTCTGGTAGCACTGGCAGCATGGGAATAGCAGGGGCTTTGGGGTTTGGTCCTTGCAGGTGCTTTGCAGGACCCCAAAGTCCTGAGCTGGGCTCTTACTGTACAGGGGTTTCACAGAACCATTGAATGGTTTGGGTTGGAAGGGACCTTAAAAATAATTTTGTTTGTGCCTTCTTATTTGGGGAGAGACTTTATATAAGATGATACACCCAAGTCCCACTTTGGGAGTACCCTGGTTTTGAAGACATGTTTATAATTTGGGAAGAGGCTGTATGTAAGATGAACCACCCAAATCTCACTTTGGGAGTACCCTGGTTTTGAAGACATCTTTATAAAACTTAAGTGNAGGGGTTTTGATCTTGTCAAATATTGCTACCTGTCGAGCTGATACATGCTCATGGGTGCCATCCAACCATGTGCCTGCCATGCCCCATCCCTGCAAGTGTGGAATGCCAGGGCATGGAGTAACCTGGTGTGGTGGAAGGTGTCCCTGCCCAGNTGTTTGTGCCTTCTTATTTGGGGAGAGACTTTATATAAGATGATACACCCAAGTCCCACTTTGGGAGTACCCTGGTTTTGAAGACATGTTTATAATTTGGGAAGAGGCTGTATGTAAGATGAACCACCCAAATCTCACTTTGGGAGTACCCTGGTTTTGAAGACATCTTTATAAAACTTAAGTGCATGCTTCAGAATTGCACCCCCAGCATGTCCTGATTGGACAACTCTAGATTCTCAAAAGCCACGACTGGCTTTGGGACACAGGAGGAATGAGGAGCAGAGGTGGCATCAGGCCACCATGTACCCATTTCCTTTTCCTGTTTACTCAACTGGTGATCCCAACCAAGATAATTCCCTGCTGTGTGTGATGAAGAGGATGTCACAGGGATGCCCAGTGAGCTATCCCTCTCCCCACTACCTGGGATGATGTCAGGGCTGCCCTGAGCAGAGCAGGACAGTCCTGCAGCTCTGCTGTCCCCAGGAGGGCTGGGATGCTGCAGATTCCTGCCCCTCTGCCTTCCTGTGCAGCTCTGGACACGCTGTGCTCAAGAGGAAGGATGTAACACTGGCTCATGTTTGCTTTTCACAACTCATGCATGGCTTTCAGTTGACTGCTCCTGTGTTTAAGCTGAGTTCCCAGCACTTTTTACCCAGCTCCTGCAATAGGAACCCCAAGCAAGCATTAGTCATTGATTAGAGTTTTGAAACTCTGCATGAGTTAATTGCGTTTCTCCACTCTCCTATTTGCAAATGAAACAGAAAAATCTGCCAGCCAGCCTGGTTTTATGAAATCTTGGTTTTTAAACTCTATGCAAACGTTTTAGAAAGATAATGTGATTCAAATTGCAGCTTCTGGCATGGCTCAGTTTTGGGGGGAAAATGTATGTATTCTGTTTATTTTAGGAATTCTATTTGAATTTTAAAGAGACAATGTTTTGGCAGTCTCTTAATTATTCATCTTGTAGATATGCAACATATAAAGCCTGGCCTCCTTGGGAAATAAATAATTTAGCTGTATTTAGCTTACAAATTAAGCATCTGCCCTCAAAAATCCTGTAAAATATTATATGCTTTTATTTTCCTTTGTAGCTTGATGAGAGAGACAGTTTATAACTGAGAAGTCATGAATGCTGTCCTAGCACTGGAAAAATGTTTATCAAAATCAGATTAGCTACAGGGACTATATAAGGAAAGCAACTTGGGGAAAAAAAAAAAAAAGTTTATTTTCTGACTGGTAATCTTGGACCGTATTTTCCCCAGTACCATTTCCAGGACTGAAACCCAGCCGTGCTCCCTGGAAGTTAATTAAATTGCTGGAGGAGGGCTTCTATTTTCTTTAAATAGCTGACACATTCGTTTTTGATTCTGGCCTGTGGGCTGCAAAGATAACTCCCGACTGGTATAACATAACACAGACAAAATAATGAATTCCTGATAGCTGACATGTGCGAGGCACTGGGGTTTATCGTTATGGGAGTGATAAAGGCAGTTTGTAAAAGGGAAAGGTTTGGGTGAGAGACAGCCCTGCAACTGAGGCTATGGAGTAATTGGTTCAGAAACTCCTGAATTTTAAAATCCTACTTGGAAAAAAGTGAAGTTCTTGATCTAGGTGCAGAAAGTAGCAATAACAATTTGCTCTTAATTAAGAGTGGGTGCTCAGAGTGAGATTTTTGGGTAGTGTTTTCTTGGGAAGCTGCATATTTTGCCAGGCAAACTGGAAGATTTCTTGATAGAAAAGAATGTGGGAAAGATAACGTGGGCAGTGCTAGAAAATAGCTGTTGGAAAGAAGTTAATAATTGTCTGATAGCAAAGCACCTGCTCACTCTACCGCTAACCCCAAGATTAAGGTACCCTCAGGAACAGGACACACCTGAGGTCTGTTGGAGGTGGCTTGTCCAGCCTGTTTCTGGGAATTTTGCCAGGTTCATGTGACCAAAATTCCAGGTGTGGCCACACCCAGGACTGGGGTTGGAGCAGGGAGACAAGTTTGGGGATGAGTTACAAGGGGACATCTCATCTGACAGCCAAAGACCAGAGCCCAGTCTGGGTCCTGTTTCAGCCCCAGCTATTTCCTCACACCTGTGTCAGTGGTGATAGAAAAGAGCTGGTGGGTCACCAGAGGATTCACTCTCAGGACATCCATCTGGTGCCTGTAGCAGCACTGTAATTTAGTTTCTGATGTTCTTTTCCATGCAAATGCACTTTTTAAATGCCCGTGCACTGATATCCTGAGCCTTTTTGCAGCTGCCCCCAGCTCCCCGTGGGCTGTGTCTGCCTGGCTGTAAATCAGTGCTCAGCCCTGGCGCTGCCTTGTGCCCCTTGTGCTCCTGGACCGTGTTTGCCAAGTGACTCATTGTGTGCTTTGCCTTTCAGCTGTGACTCCCAGCACTTTTTCTTTAAATACCTGGTGAGGCACTGGCTCTGAACCATTAACTCTGTCTTGGTCAAACCCAGCTGTGTGCTTTCCTCATCTCCCTCTTTTTCAATAAACAGCTGATTTAGGACAGCATGAGCAAAGATCTGCTTACTCAGAGCCTGTTAGTTGAGGGGCTTGATTACTTATTTTGCTTTATTTGGGAGCATCTGATGAACCAAGGTAGTAAATAAGCAAGTTTAGGGAAAGTCATGTTTCATATCTATTTCATACAATGATGATGATCACTCTACTGACAGGTATCAGATACCCAGTTTCCCAAGAGCTTAAGTGAATTTTATACCCTCTTAAAAGAAAGCTGGTTGAAGACTGCAGTAATTTTTCTCTAGTAGGGTGAAAATTTTGCTTTCCTTGGTGAATCCCTGCAGGTCTGCCATGAAGAACAGGAGCTGAGGGGAGGCAGCAGGCAGAGGGGAGCCAGGCTGAGCTCCATCTCCCTGAGCACTGAGGCAGCAATTATCAGATGAAAACATTGTTTTCTCCTGGTGTTCTATTTTTCATGTGAACCAGGTGCAAATACAAAGAAAAAGTACTTAAGATGCCATTTCTTGTATAGACTTTTCATAGAACAGGGTTTTTTCCTCTGGTACTACTTGTAGATTCATCCAGTTCATGGCAGACTAAAGCATATACAGTCTGCAATGATGTAATTGTAATAGTTTTTCACAATTCCCTATTTTAAAGCAGTTTTGTAAGGACTCTCAGGGAATTCATATAGAATGCTTATTATGGAGCAGATTAATTAGGTGGAAGCACTGTGGGTGGAAATGAGCAAAAAGGATTAGATGAAGAGGGGGGAAAAAAAAAGGATGTTTGCAGTAATTTAATAACCTGATCTCATGGGATTTACTACTTGCATATAGCAATGTAACTCTTAATATTCACACATAATTATGGCAGTTTGGTAAGGAACAGTAATTTTTAGATTTCATATGCATGATATTTGTACAGTTTCCAGAGGGGCAGAAAAAGGGTTACTGTGTTTTGTCCTCTTTAATAGTCCCTCCACAGTACTTTCTTTTCTTTGGGTTTTTTTGTTTTTTGGGGTTTTTTTTAATTATTTCTAACTCAGAGAAAAGAGCTGAAGTGGGTACAACCCAGCCACCTAGAGAGGTCTTTTGTGTGTGCTCTGCATGCAAAATAGATGAGAGACAAGGCAAGCAAGGTGCAAGGAAATTCAGCATCCCCTAACTTATCCCCCATGCAGGGGAGAAGCTGTCACATGGGGTAGCAGCGTGACATCCACAGCCATAGGTAAAAGATGCTTTTCCCTTGTCCTAGAAATTCCTGTAAGTACAGGTTCAGTATTAAAACACGTGGCCTTTTCTATTATAAAAATCACATTTCATGATGAAAAATCACATTTCACCTCCATTTTGTCTAATATCTGAAAAACTTTGTCAGGTCTACAGGGATTTTTTTGCAGTCTTGCACCCTCAGCTGTGGGCAGGAGTTTGGCTCTGGTCTGAGTCCTAACAACATCCTCACTCTAGAAAAGCAGAAGTAAATCTTTTGCTTTTCCTTCCCATGGTGGCTGAGATCTATCACATGAGGTGTATTTTGTGCTTTGAGGAAACGGAGCGACAGCTTTTCAACGTCAGCTTTTTTGCTTTTGCAGATTTGTCAGGTCTTTATCATTATTTGGACGCTTTATTTTTCTTGTGGTTCCATGTATCTCCATGTATCAGCTGGGCTGTGATAACAAGCTTTAAACTTTGCTACTGTACTCAGACATGCTAAAAACCCACAACTAATATGGCTAAGCTGACCTTTGTGTGAACAGGAAGAAAGTGTGAATGTTAGAAATAACAGTCTGCTGTTGTGAGGAAGGGCTTGGGATCCTTCAAGCCTTGTATCAACTGGGAATATCCTATCTTTTGCTTGGCAGTAAATCCCCAGGTAAAGCTGAGCCATTCTGCTTTTGTCTGGTCTGTTAGGGGAGCACTGCTAACATGTGCTGTGGGTATGAGCAAGCAGCTCTTTAAACGTGGATATGTCGTAGCAGGTCTGTGGGATGGGATCCACCACCCGTTTTAGGTCCAAGGACCAAACAGGTTTGTCTTCAGAATATTCATGTTTCACATCAAAAGCTGCAAAAGAAGACCTGATGATTTAGGGCAGCTCCAGGTCACAGATTTTCTCTGGCCATGAAGAGCTGCTTCCTTGGCACCCCGTTCCTTGTCTGCAAAGTGGAAGTTGTAGCGTTGTCTCATCTGCCAAGTGGCTCTGGGAGCAGCTCATGTTCCTGTTTGTCTGCTCACCATGTCCTCATATGGAGAGGTGTGTGCATACAACTGATTGGAGAAATGGTGCATTTTCCTTGGTGCTCCTGGCCCATCTTTCAAAAGCCAGTGTATGGGGTCACCAAACCCCAGCAGATCAGCAGGTGCTGCTGCTCTGCCCAAGAGTTGGGCAGCGCTTGGGAAGCAGAGAAATTGGGCTCAGGGAACAGGGCTGGAGCTCAAGGTCAGGCCTGAGCGTCCAAGACTCTGGTCCAAGTATGGGGAATGGTTGTCCAGTCCCAGCCACACTTTGTGTTTGGTGCAGCTCCTCCTTGAGCTGTGAAACTAAGCTGCACAAGGTGGGAACCCGCAGCACAGCCACAGCCTAAATGTCCAGCAAGCTGGGGTTGAAAAAGCCATCTGCACTGCTTATCAGGCTCCTTCTCACAGATGGGGTTGGAAGGCTCTTAAATGCCCCTTCAAATACCTCTCTGGGCAGGCGGCTGCAATCTGCTGTTCAAGTGGCAGCCTCTGCAGCCCTGCCCCCAGCAGAGCTGCTGCTGGCTGCGGGGAAGGTCAGGCTCTGGCAGTCCTGTACCAACGGGAGCCCCTTGTTCATGGCCTTTCCACATCCTGGGCTCCCCTCAATAGAAAAATAACTTTCTTGAGTGTGCCAGCAGACCATAAACTGAAAGGTTGGGAAATGATGGGAAACGTCTGGCATTTGTCACAAAAGAGGATTTGTCGGAGAGCACATTTCAAAATCCTGCTGCCAAGATCCTGCTGCTCTGGCATACTCAAAAGCTGCTAAATCCATCGTCTCTCCCTGTACCTCCCCTGCTCTCTCTTCCTTCCCCCCCTTTTTTCTCCTGCACTTTTAACCCTGCTCATTTTTCCCCTCCACTGCCTCACTGCTGCTCCTCACACCTGTTTCTCGTGGTCCCTTGAAGGGCAGAGCAGCCTCCACGGGGGCCTGAGGTTGCCTTGCTCTTTATTTTACAACAAACCCAAAGCCTACAGAGCAGGCACCTGTTGCTGAAGCAGCCCAGCCACAATGGGATGGTCCATGTTGCTGGTTCTTATCTCTGAGTGTGAGGAATGGGAGCACCTTGGAGACCTTGGTATCATTTCTCTGAGTCTGGTCACTTGAGAAAGTCACTTTAGGACCAGGCTGGGGTGTGGGCAGCAGCACAGGATGTTCTTGTACAATTTGGTGCAAAGGAATTTGGTGGTCATTCTAAATAAATAGGGCTGTTACTGACATCAGCTGAATAATCTGACCCTCTGAAACCCTTGATTGTCAAGCTTTTAAGCATCTGCTCTAATTTTGTGCTGTTTTGGAGTATTTATTTTGCTAGCTCTAAATATCTTGAAGAGAATGAGGTGACAAATCCTAATGGAAATGCTTTGAATCATCTTCATGATGTAGGGTAATAGTGTATCATACTTTTGCTGTGCAGCTGCACATTTCACTGAATCTCATATGTCATTCTCAAATTTGCTGATGTTTAGGTGTCCATGAAATAACTTTCAGGTTAATTTTGAGAGGCTGATTGACATTTTCTAAACGCAAGGCCACTCTAATTTCTACCTGTACTATGCCTAAAATTCATTTCAAGAATTAATTGAACTTAAGATAATGACATTTTGGAGAACCTGGGAGTGATTTATTCCAGTGGTCCTGTAGCAACACAAGAAAATATTTGTGTGAGGTCAAGGAACTCCAAGAATAAAGTTGCTATACAATGCACTTTCCCTAGTGATAAATTTGTACCTTATAACATGCTATAAACACAATTCAGCAGAGGCAGACACACCTGCCCTTGCTTTAGTCAGTTTAGAGTTGTCTGAAGTCCTGTCCTCATCTAGTTGTTAATATTTACAAAGAATCTGTGGGCTGATAAGCTTCTATGCTGTATTCCAATATGTGGCTTTTGCTGCTGGGCGTGTTGCTTGCTCTTCGTGTTTTGTTACTCTCATTAACCACATCTTACTCCATCTAAGCTCTTACCTGTGTTAGCAAGGGGCATAAGCTGGTTTTTGACAGTAGGTGCAGGGAAACCTATTGACAAATGGTCCTAATTAGCACAGTTCTGTAAATCTTTGCCTGGCAGGGAGTGTTGTATCATTCCATTACAAGCTGTCAAGATGCACTTTCTGGGGGCATAAATATGTAACTCTTTATTAATTTTCAGTAATGTGCTCTTGGCAGAGCATGCCATCATAGCCTGGCTTGGTTCCTTCATGGATTTTAGCAAGATGCCTGAAATCCCACTGTAACATCAGCAGGTTGTAGGAAGCTCATGAGATTGGTCCTGTTTTGCTGCTGGAGTTTCAAGTGGGAAGTCCTATTGATAGTATGGTACATGATTAAATATTTTTAATCATGTTATCTGGTTATTTTAATCATGTTATCTGGTAATAATTTTAATCATGATTAAATATTTTTAATCATGTTATCTGGTTATTTTAGAGTCAAGCTCCCTTTCCATAGAGCTAGCACTGATGAGCAGGGCATGCTGGGGACAGCATCTTGCCCAATGTTTGATCATGTTGGGACAGAGAATTAATTATGGGCAGTTCCAGGAGTGCAAGTTGAGGTTTGGCGTGAGGAGGCTCTGATGCAGACTTTCATTATTTCTATTTGCATTGCCCAGATTGATTCAAGTTCTGCTTTGTATCTGCCAGAGAGAAAACTCCTGTTTAGAGGGTGGAATAGGAAGGAAAGGGTCTGTCTGCTGCTTTTGTTTAATTCTTCTCCATAGTGGAAAAATATTTGAGTTGAGAGTTTCCTATATTCTCCTCCTGGGGAATAAACAAACCTTTTGCCAAAAAATGTTCAGTCCCATTGACTCTGGGCAGTTTATGTATTGAAATTACACCAGAAACCACCAGTCCAGAAACCCCCTCCGTAGCAGGGGTCAGATTAAATGCAAGTTGGGCCTCCCCATCCCGACAGCCACGTCCTCCTCCCAGTGGGAACCCACCATGGACGTGCCAGATATGGCACTGGGTGTTTGGCTGGCAGATAATGGGGATGGTGGGACATCTGGAGCCGGGGCTGTCTGCCCTGGGATTGCTGTATCATCTCATGGTCCTTGTGAAACCAAACAGGAACAGGTCATAATTCAAACCGCCGCTCCTGCTATCGGGAGTTGTCACCTCTGGGGAACAGCTGGGTCTCAGAGGGCTTGGGAAAGTGATCCTGAAGGTCAAGGGGAGACTTGCTTGGTGCAGATGAAGTGATAAGGGACTCTGTGGAAGAGGGGGAGGACCATTTGAGGCTTTTATTATCCCTGAAGCCGTGAATCATCCCGAACGCTAATCCTGGGGCGTGCAGTCAGCAGATCCAGGCTGCTGCGTGCCAGCCTGCACTGTCTGAAGGCATCCAGCATGCAAGGAGCTGTGCCCTGTCTCTCCCAGGTCTTTTACATTTTTCTAGGATTGTTTCATGCTTGATCTTACAATTATGCAGGGGGAAAAAAATCCTCATGTTGCTTCTCAGAGAGTTTCAGGCCTTATAAGTCCATTTGGATGGACTTCTCTCAGTGCTTGTGGATGGGATGGTGTCTGAACCTCAGGGTGTGAGGTTGGGTCCTGTGAGGAAGACAAGTCCCAAGAGCCAATTCTGCCTCATAAAATCAGTGTTATTGCGAGAAATTGGATGGGTTTGTAGGTTGGCAGAAGAAGAGAGAAGGCCCCGCTCTGCTGTAAACCGTCACAGCTCCATGGCCTCTGCCTGCTGACAGTCTGCAGCAGGGCTGTGGTTCTGGGTCAGTGCTGCAGGGATGTGCCCCCTGTCATGGCACAGACGTGGTGACAACCCTTTGATCACTGCGTGTCCCAGCTCAGAGCCCACAGGCCCTGCCTGGAGGTGGCTTTGCTGGCAGGGCCTCAAAATTTAAATTCAGTGGTAGACATTTTCATATTGATGAGCTGCTACTCATCACTCAAGCTTAGCTAGCACCCTTCTTTTGGCATTGATGAGGATAAAGTTGCTACTTAGCCACATCTAGAGAGGCAAAGGGCCCAAAAACTAGAGGGGTGATGGGCCCGAACAGGAAGGCGAGTAGCGCAGTTGGAGGCTGCAAATGTTGCAGAAGGTGGCATTTCAGAGCATGGGAGATGCAGCTGCCAGGATTTGTGGCATTTCTGCAGACTGTCAGTGATGGGAAGGCTCCTGGCCCTGTAATGGTTGGGGGAGGAGAGTTTGGGACCTCTCCACCCATGTGTAGTGGTGGCAGCTGGGTGTCAGCTGTCCCCTGCCCTGCCAGAGCTCAGCCCTGGCCTGCCAGCATCAGCCTCCTTACTGCTTCAGCCCTTAAAACCAGGTTTCTAAATAGGGGTTTAATGACCACCCATTAAACCTCTGATTGAGTATGGTGGGGGTGAGAATCTGCATTTACAGAAACAGCCCTTTTGTTTGGTAAAAATGAGCTATTTTGTTAGTACTTCCTTCCAAAACCTCTCCTACTTCACTGTAGTTCCTTCCCAACTGTGCCTGCTAGAGCAGCCATTGCAGCGATAAATCAGGTTTAAAGATAGGAGGAAAATTGTGGTTTTATTATCAATTACCCTGTGAGTCCATGATTGAAGTTGGACAGGACCTTGGAGGGCCAAACCTTCCAGCTTTAAGAGGGAGTTCAGGGCATGTTGTATTTTTTAATTGTTTTTTGTTGTGGTTTTGGGGGGCTTTTTTTTGTGTTGTTTGGGGTTTTCTGGTTGGTTGGTTTTGGGTTTGGGGTTTTTTGGGGGTTTTTTTGTGGATTTTTTTTTTTGTATTTGCTCTGATTTCTGAGGCCTCAGAAGACCGTGCTCTGTGTCTGCATTTCTATGTGACCCAACAAACCCTTGGTAATCTACCTTCTCTCTGCAAGCCGAGATGTCCTGCAGCCTTTTGATCCCATCAAAATGGGCTTGCAAGGGGTGAATAAAACTCAGCTTTTGTGAGCATTAGCTGTATTTGAGTGCTGGAAGGAGAGATCCTGATTTTCTACCCAGCTGTCCCCGTTTGTGGCACTTGGGTGCTGGCCAGCTTGCAAAGAAAAATGGATATTCCTGGCAGAAGAGTGCAGCAACCAGCACTCCTCGGTGCTAATTGACCCCTTCTTGGCAGCTTCATCAAAGACGTTGAAGAATAAATAGGCTGTTGATTGAACTGTTTCCTTGTCCCCAGAGGTGGTCCCCCTTACTCAAGGCTGAGGCTCATTGTCAGGGCTGGGGAAGAGCCTTGCAGAGCGATTAGCCTGTGCTCCCGTGGAACAAAAAAACCTTTCATCTCCTGCGTTTTCCATGTGGCATCTGGGAGATGGAATTGCGGGAGGGGGAGGTTGCTGTGTCCTCCTTGTGCACAGCTCCATTCTCAGTGCCCATGGCAAAGGGGACATCGCTCTGATGAAAACTCTAATAGTTCAATCTGGCGAGAAGAGAGGTTGGGAGCAGAAAAACACCTTCAAGGAAAGCCTGGACAAAGTTGAGGCAGATGCTGATGGACGTGACTGGTGCATTCTTTGCATAGAAAAGTCGTGTTGGTGCTTGCTGGCGCTGCTGCGAAGGCACACAGAAATCCTGCCGAAATGGGGCGTGCAGGTTTCAGCTGATTAATTAATGGACCGTGTGAGGAGAAAATATGAACCATTTTACTGATGCCTGTAAATAGGTTTTAAAATATTCTGCCAGGGTTTTGTCGTAACAAATTGTGTTCACATACTTCAGCCCCCCTTCTGGGCCTAGAGTCCAGAATATTTGAACTTTCTGTACAATGGGCAGTCCAGGAGAATTATTTTCACTGGAAATGTTTTAAAGCCTATGAACCTAAACCTTTGTTTTGAATCAGAGCACTGTTAAACTTCTGTGATTTAACAAACACCACACTGCTTCATGAGATGTTTTGTTAAAGACAGAGCAAAACTTAGCACTACAAGCCTTACTTTTGGGCTTTCCTGCAGCTGTTTCAGGGCTCATTCTGCACTCAGGAAATAGAGTGAGGGTGTGCAGAATAAATATTGATACGGTGGTGGCCTGAGCATCACGTGTGTGTATAATGAGCATGACACCATATCCATCACTGTCATGTGAGAGGGCATCTAGAGTTACGTTGCTATGACAGCCTGACATGGGGCAGCACTCCACGTTTGTGAGCAGCAAGTACAGCCCTTCCTTCTGCCCAAGCTGATGAGTCCCTCTCTGATTCACTAGCACTGACTCTGGGCCATTTTTGTTTTTTCAGTGATGAGAACGCTAGAAAAGACTTGAAGACACTGCCTGTCTTTCCTACCAAGACACTGCAGGAGCATCCATCACTTGCTTACTGGTGAGCTGTTTAACTTAAAATGTAAATCTTTCCTATGAATGATAACAACAATATCACTTTTAAGCAGTTTGCAAACTCCTCTAAAAGTTTTCAGCCCAGGACATGGAGCTAATTCCTCATGTTCAAGCAATTCGAGTTTTTGGAAGATTATAAATTATGCAAGATCTGATGCAAATTCCTCCTTGAAAGTTTGCTCAAATTAAATTGCTGTGTCAGAAACTGCTGGATCAGAGTATGTGGGGACCCTGTAATAGAAGGAGCTGAAGTCTGAACTCCAGCCAGGCCTGGGTTTGCAGAGAGCACCTCAGTCTTCATCTGTCACACAGTGGAGCCTTTGTGGTGGGCTGACCTTTGCTGGCTGCCAGCTGCCCACCCAACTCCTCTCGACAGGACAGGGGAAGAAAATAATCTAGAAAGCCTGGAAAGAGAAAGACAGTTCCAATTCTGGGGCTTGAATTTGCTGTAAAGGAACACAGAGTTTAGGATGAATCAGTGATATTGTTTCCTTGGAATTTATGCCCTTTGTGCAAATTCAACCTCCTCATTTGTTTTGGTTTTCTAGGCTTGATGTGTACGTGATGGATTTTTAAGTATACCGTGCTTGTTTATTATTTGTCTCTGAATGAATACTGCTGGGTTTTTCTTTGCTTTCAAGTGTCTGACACAGAAATGCATATTTTATTTCACATTCCTCCGAAACAAAATGTTGAAATATGTAACAGGAAAAATGCAAAAAGGTCATTGCTGACAAATGTGTGGTTTTTTTCACCTATGAAATGTCAGGGGGAGAAAATAAATGGGAATGAAAACAGCTCTGGTTGAACTTCTTCTGTCTTACATATGGAGCATTAACCAGCCTTTGAAGTTTGGGTCCTTTAGAACATGAAGATGAATTTACAATTAGCACCATTCTTCTGCAGCAGCATCTGCAGCAGAACAGGCTGATCCGAAATGGTTCGTTAATTAGTCTGGAAGGCAGGATGTGATGGTGGGGATCAGCCAGGCAGCTCCACACTGCCTAATGAAGGGTGGGAAAGAAATCAGCAAGAACCAGAATGTAAACTAGAGCAAGAAACATGCAGGGGGACCCTTCTCTGCATGCTGAGCAGGTGGCTGAGCTTCGACAGATGCCATCACACATGAACAAAGGCACTGAGCCTCTAAATTGGGTTTTGTGCTTGGTTTGCAGTGAGGACAGAGTAATTGAGCATTATACACAAATCAAAGGTCTGACCAGAGGACAAGCCATTGTTCAGTGAGTATGACACTTGTTAATTTGTGAAGATGATATTTTTACTTTTCTCCTGTTCTTTCTGGTTGAGAAGTGGCAAGGCAGACTGTTTGGGTCATGGTTGCCTACAAAAGATGTCATTTGTCAGATTCTCTTTTTATTGCGTTACATTGCAAAGTGGAATTATTTGAAGTCTCACATTTCACAGGCTTGCAGTTCAGCATTTGTGTAGTCATTTGGGTACCTCAAAGACAAAAGAAATTGTTTGTATATTACTTTATTGGAAGACTCTTTGCCATACCTTGCCTGCCATCAATTGATTTTCACTCCAAACTCTTTAAGGGTGCATATTACCCTAAGTCCTGTAAGAAATTCTGAAATGTTCAGAATTTGGCTTTCAAAACATCAAGGTCTTCCAAGCTGCTCACTGAGCCTGTGGAATTGTATTTTTCATTTACCGTTAATATTTAGTGTTCTTCCTACAAGCAGATGCAGTAGGATGTGTTACGAGATGTTTGAGATGATGGCCATGACTGCACACTGCAGACTCCTTGCAGTTTTTCTCACGTTCTTCAGTGCCTGTAAATCTGTCTCAGTAATTTGTGGTCTTTTTTCAGTAGAAACAAGGGAAAAATGGTCTGTTCAGTGGTTTTCTGAATTGCCTCATGAAACAGTTGTACAATGGCATAAACATATTCATTTGGAGCCTATCCTTTGTAACCAGAGCTTCATAATGGAATAATTATAGGCAGGTCTTTACTGCCAACATTTCCCAAAAGGCTCACATGTTCAGTTCAGAATTTTTGCTTTCAGTTCTATGATCTTCTGATAAAAGATTGAATTTTCTGTTGTATGAGAGATTTTCCTTTTGCTTTAGCTGGGCCAAAATACCCCATCTTTCCCCAAGCCAAGATGCTAAGTTTTTTTCTGAAAATATGGGCCTTCAACTATTAAAGCCTTCAAAATATGCAGATGATAAATGACGTGTCCTGGATGTATGTGTGAAAAAAACATGTTAATAGATATTACTTCCTCCAGAGAAAATAATCTGATATGCTATAAATCTGTCTGCAGGTACATGAAAGTGGTAGAAGCTTTGCCAACATATGGAGTTCATTACTATGGAGTAAAGGTCAGTAACTGACTATAGATAATGTGATTGCTGAGCTTATTATGAGGGATTGCATTCCTAAAGGAGCAGTTGCATGATTCAGTGCCCTTCTATCAGTATGGAACCCCACATTTTTCAACCTCTGTAGTTTTTCCACATTCAATGTACTTTAAAAATTGTTTCCAGAAAGCAGAAAGGAATCTTTGTAAAACCTTATGTAATCCTATCAGGAGACAAATTCCTATCATCTTAATTAAACTGGATATCACTTCTAGACCTGAAGCAGTTAATAGTTTCCCCAGAGACATTTATCAAGATTAGAAAAATAGAATGTGGAAAAGACTCCTCCTAAGTGGCAGGTGATTAGTGGTCCGTGCTTGGAGTGGGGAAATGTTGAGAAATACTTTTGGAGAGTGATGGAAATACACCATTTATTCCCATTTGTAGAGCAGAGCTGGGGCCAAAGTGTTTTGTGCAGAAGAGCTCAGCAGAGATGATGTCTCCTTACTTTTGAGTCATGGCCATGACTGTGGTAGCTGAGAAGCTGATGTTTTGTGCTGGTATCTCCTCCTGTGGCTGTCCGTGCCTGAGTTTAGTGGATGCAGTCATTGGCCACAGTTTTTTTCTGTCCCCTGTCCTTCCCCTTCACAGCCACTCCTCCAGCAGTGACACCCCGTTGTTTCAGCAGCACTGTCGCTTTTCTGCCCACGTTGCACAGCCACCACCTGGTTTTGTGCCTCTGCCTCAGAAGGCAGAGGGAGAAAGTTTCCACCTTCACCCCAGCAATCCACTTCACCTCAATTTGTTTGCCGGAAAATCCTTGTTCTGTACCTACTTGTGCTTGTCACAGGGTGAAAAGGGCTGTAATCTTGGAATTGCCTAATTCTTAAGTAGCTCTTGGTTGACGTAGACATCCATTTTTCAGGATAAACAAGGAATCCCGTGGTGGCTTGGAATAAGTTACAAAGGAATTGGCCAGTACGACTTACAAGACAAAGTTAAGCCCAGAAAAGTAAGTTTTTTTGCATCTGATTTTTTTGTGGGGGGAGCATGGTGTGGTGTTGCATGTCAGAATATACTCTTTTAAGCTGTTGCTTGTTAGACTGGTGGGCAAAAGACCAAAGGCTGGAGGCAGAAGGAGATTTCTGCTGGCACTGAGGCAGTAAATCCCTCCCTCTCTTAGATAGTGGAAACTCCCTTTGGGAGCTTTGGCTCGTGTGTCTTGAGTTTGGTGGTCTCAGGATGGGAATTTTGGCAGCCCCCAGGGATAACTACAGAAATATGAAGCAGTTGTGTTTCTGCAAGGCCTTGTACTCAGGCAGTGTTTTCAGTTCACTTTTGTAGGTGGTTTTTTTTGTGCCTGAAGCATAAAAGGCTCCACTGATACAGGCAGGATACAAGGGAAGCTGTGTGAAATTGAAGGTTTGTTGAAGTGTGTGTTTCCATAAATTCTAAGGGAGAATTGAGAATAAATGCCGTGTACTGGAGGTCATTCTTCTCCTTCTCCAACCCACTGCTTCCCAGTGTGTCTTCATTGTAACATCTAAGCTGTGAGGGGATGGAGACCTGGGAGTTTGCTGTTCTTCTTTCCCCAGGAATGATCTGGGCAGGAGTTCACATGAAGTTGTGCTCCCCGCCAGGGAATTTTTACATTTGCAAAATGATATTGTTTAGTGTATTGGTGCCAAAAAGCACAGCTTAACAAAACTTCCTTGTTAAAGAGTAATCCCCCCCTTCAAGCTTCCAACTTGATCTTTTCTTTTTCCAGAGCAGGCTATGACTTGGTTTCTTTTGGTGTATTTATGTACCTCTGTGTCCAAGGGTGAGCTCTCATGTCCTTCCTTCACTTTGTTTAGTAAAATACAGAGTTTTATCCCAGGTGTCTCTTCCCATGCCTGCACTAAAAGAGAGTAACACAGGAGGAACCCTTTGTCAATCAAGTCAACTTGATGAAGCTATTGAATGTCAAAGGAGAGCTTCAAGGAGGTCCTCTTGTCCTTAAGCACTTCCCTGATTTTAGGCAACCTCTGTAAGATTTTCCAGCCAGGAAAAGATCATTCTGCAGCCAAGATGTCCAGCTGTGACCAGCAATGCTCTCCAAGAAAATGGAGCCTGCCTGGCTGAAAGCATTGCTTCGCCAAGCATTTTTTATGCTTGTGGGATTTCAGTTTACAACATCAACCAGGCAGATTAAGAAAATTTTTTAAGGTCAGCAGGGCCCAGATACCAAGTCACACCCTGCTACAGTTAGTTACGAGGCGTTGTCTTTGAATGCAGCAGGAGTTGTGTTTAAGAAAAATAAAATAAAAACCAGAGGTCATGTCTGCAGTGGAAGCATTACAATGGAAATGAGAATAGTTGTTGACTTCACTAAAATTATAGTTATACAACAGAGGATAGAGATTTAAAGGGAAGAGTGAGAGAGAGGAGCCTAAATGCAGGTGGAAGGTTTAATTACAGTAAGCTCATTGAAACTGTGGGGATAGATATGGCTGTAGCATCCTTAAGGATTTTTCTGATGTCAGTGCAAAGGGACAAAAATTATGTAAGCCACAGCTTGTCCTGAGCCATGATTGCCTTTAACAATCACAAACAGTTTCTTTATATGAAAAATGTTTCAGGGTTTGAAATACAAAGTGCACTTTGGGTAAGTGATTGGAATCAGATCACTTTTGGGAGGAAAAGCAGACATCAGGTCTAGAGGGGTACCCACACCCAGACTTGGATTTGGAGTTAAAATGCTGAGATATTGCTGCTTATTTCAGTGTAACTACAGCCCTGTTGCCTGTGGTGCAGCAGGCAGACGTTCCTTTTAATCAGTGTTGTTGTTTGTTCATATTTATGAATGTATCAGAATTTATTTCAGAGAGAAAAGAGTGTGGACAGCTTGCCTGAATCTCCCAGGAGTCTCTGGAGCAGCAGGCAGGAGGGGAATAGGCATGTAAACTATTCCTGTCTTTTGGAGCAGCGGTGCTAGTTTTGCTGGATTTAGCAGAATTTTCTTGCTTTGCTTTTTGGGAATGGAGCCAAACTCACAACTGCCGTGTGCTGGCGTTATCCAGCTGTTTATACCATGGATCAAAACTGCTGTTGTGTTTATCCCCAGCCATCTGGGAAAGAGCATCCTCATTGTGCTCCACTTCTCCAGTTGATGATGTTTAAATATACATGCAGCTGGTAGATAAATAGAGAATAATAAGATGGAAAAGCTGAGTCCAAGTCTAATGAAAACTGAGTTGGCCTTCCTGAATTTTAAGGCTACAAGGGATCTCTGAGTGTGCAAACCTCTCTGACATTGGTTGTGGTGGGAAAGCTGCAGCATTTTGGATGGGAGGCTTTTAACAGGAATTGGTGCCTGTTCCACAGTGAATTCACAGCAGGGGGATTGATTCTGCTCCCCTTGTCTTTTCTGCAGTGCTGTCAGATGTGTTTGCTTCACCACAGAATCACAGGCATCTTGCAAGAGCCAAGCCCATATTTAGAATAAAATTTTACTATTAATAATAGAAATAAAATATATGTTAGCTGCACCCATTAATGGAGGATCAGTTAAATCCAAAGAAATATAACCACCCTCTTAAAAAAGTGAAATCCTTTGGCTTTATCCAAGTAGGTCTTCAGGCAAAGACACCTAAATACGAGCCTTGGAGCGCAGTGGTTATCCCAAGATTTTGTTATTGGATCAACACCGGTGCGTGGAGTCCAAGGCTGAGAGCTCCTCACAGGAAGGAGCTTGCAGGAGAGGCCTGGGTGAAGCAATCTCCAGATCCCTATCAGCCAGCCCTGCCAGGGCTGCAGTGTCACCATCCGTGAGGGGAGCCCGGTGTGTGACTCGGGGCTGGACCTGGAGAACCTGCCCTGGCTGTCTGTCTGTGCAGAGCTGGCTGGGGAGGTTTGGCTCCAGCTATTAATATTTTGCTGGTTGACCTGAGATGGTTTGGACAAGGGAGTTTTGTCGCTCCAAGTCACTCCTGGGAGCTTGTGTTGCTTCGGGAGCAGTTTCTAGCAAAGCCCAAATGTTCCCTGTCACCCAGGACTGCCAGCTGAGGCACTGAGGGAAGCACTGTGCTCCAGCTCTGTAACACACTGAAAAGGGAGAATTATTTTGTGTGTCATTTATGAAAATTGTCTTTGTAGATAAAGGCAGTGGCTCCATACTGGCTGGAGGTTATACTGAGCTCACTTGATTATCATCCTGGAGTCTCACAGGGCATTAAAACAGACTTTGGCAACCCTTGTTCGGATTTGAGCTCAGACCTGGGATTAGCTCTGCAGTCCTGCTGCTTTGCAAACATATTCTCTTTCAGTTGCAGTTAATATTGAGAGTCACTTCCTGCTTGGAGAAGTGCCTCCTGCTTGCTGCGAGGTGGCATGCCAAGATCCTGTCCCCAGTATCCTCCAAATCAATTAGGAAAAGTATAAAACAGGTCCCAGGACTTGGTTTGTCATTTCAAGACAGAATAGATCTCCCTTTATCTCTACCCCATTCTTCTCACTGGTGAGATAAACAATGTAAGTCTTGTTAATGGAGGGTGTATTAAGGCATGAGTTGAGTTTATTCTGCGTTCAGCCAATATGTGAGGATCCTCTGAGGGCTGGAGAAGGCAGCTTGCTGGCTCTTTGACTTGTTCTCCCACTTCATTGTGTTTCTATGGGCGACTCCCTCGTGATAAATTAACTGTGTTATCTGAAGAGAAGAACTAATCTTGCTGTGGTATTGTTTCAAATGTCCAGGAATATAATTTCTACTGCTTGAAATCTTGACTGCATTGTGTTCTCAGAAGTGTTTTTGTTAGCATGTACTCATTTTGAAATGGGGAATATTTATCACAGGATGGTGTGGGCTGAAAGGAACCTGAAAGATCATCTCATTTCAACCCCCCTGCCATGTCAGGGACACCTTCCACTATCCCACAAGCCCCGTCCAGCCTGGTCTTGGACACTCCCAGGGATCCAGGGGCAGCCACACTTCTCTGGGTACCTTGTGCTAGTGCCTCATCACCTTCACAATATCCCTGGCTAGATTTAATATTTTCAGGGCTTTAGCTTTCTAAACCAGACCCCTGTCTGCTCAGACAATTTCTCTGTATTTCTCCCACTCTCTGTAGGGTTCTTTTTGTGACTGAGCTTGTCCAGGAGTTCTTTGTTCATCCTTGCAAGTGTCCTGACACTTTTTCATTACTTTCTCTTTGTTGGGATGCATTGCTCCTGAGCTGTGAGGAGGAGGTATTATGATACTTCTTTCTTAATTCAGCATATGCTAAGAGTTGATGCTGAAAGTTTTCCCTTGCAGAACATTTACTTCATGTAAATTTGCTGTCCTGCTTTGCTGAATAGTTCAGAACATAGCAGCATTGGAACAGCCTTCTCAGCAGGCAGCTCTAATTAGGCAGAGATTTCTTTTATGGTGTTTATTTCTCACCAAGCCATTGATTTAGATAGAAGATACTAAGCTCACATAATTACTTAAAAAAAACACAGAGTTTTTACGAGGCTGCTCTGAAATTCACATCTTTCCAGATGTGCAAAAAGTTGCTTGAACGTCACCTGCTGCAAAACACGAACCTTTTGGGGCAGTTAGATGTTGAGACATCTCTCAGTCTTATGATGCCAGTGCTAGTGAGGACCAGGCATAAAATCATCATAAGGTATTAGAAAAATGTATGATTGAAAAGGTTTTTAGAGGACTGGTTTAATATTTAAGGGATGAAGGATGCCTGCAGGTGAGCTCTGCCGAGTTATGCTGGCACAGGTGGGAGCTGTCTGCCTCCTTCCCTCAGAAGTTGCTGCAGGTGGGGCAGTTTGGCTCTGCTGCCATCTCCTCAGGTGCCTCCCTCCATGGGCAGGCACAGCAGCAGTGAAACACAGGATTCCAGCTGAAGGCAGGGTGCCAGACAGCTGAGTGCAGCGGAGGGGCTGAAACACAGCCTGCTCCCAGCACTGCTGCCAGGGTGGTAATTTCCCTCATGGGGTGGGGTGCATTCCTGTGGGCAGAAATCTTTTATGTTTCCTTGCTCTGAATTGCCAGATTTGTCTGCAGATTGCTGTTCCCAGCCAGTTCCCGAGGTGCTGGTTGCTGAGACTCCTTGCAGGCACTGCACGTACCACGAGGTGCTTTGGAAGTGCTTCCCGAGGGAAAGGCTGCTGCAAACACTGTGGCATGGCTTGCACTTCCATGCTGACCTTACCCAAAGACCCCTTGGGTGGAAAGCCAGCGATTTGGGTAATTTAGCTCTTGTTCAGAATTTGTCGCTAACCTTGGGGACATCCCAGGTGCAATTCTGGCCCGTGGGCTGGTGCAGCAGCATGTGGCCACACTGCCCCTGCACTGAGCTGCTCTCCACATTTACACCTCATTGCAAAAAGAAACTTTGTAAAAAAATACTAAAATATTATTTTTTAAACAAAATCCATCAGGCTTACAGCAATACTGAGCCAGGAGCCTGAGCAGCTCTCCTGCATGCACATCTCTTTGGGCAGGGTCTCTGCCAGCTCCTGCCTGCAATCCTGACAGGGCTGTTCTTCTGAACCAGTTTGCTCCCACTGTCAGGCCAGGACAAACTTGCATTTTATTCAAAACTGGATGCAAGATCGGCCAGGTAAAAAACCAGCTGCTGCTTTTAAGGTGTTTCAACACTTAGGCATGCCGTGTCTCTTTGGGCCACCTTAGACTATTACGGTTCTTTTTGTGCAGGAAGGAGCATGATTCCTTTTTGTTCAGTGCTCCCTGGTATCTGGAATCGAATCACAGTAGAAATACAGGGAAGCCTAAACTCGTGGGCTGGAAAAGCAGCAGCTGGGTGGTAGGAGTCTGGCTGGTGCACGGAGGTGCCTGGGTAGTGAGATGTGATCAGAGCTGCACCTCCGTCTTCTACCAAAAAAAAAAAAATCAGAAAAACAACCTTGACCAGGCCAAGTTCTACTCAGAGTCAGACAGGCAGCCCCTGGGATGCTCAGTAGTTTTCAGGAGCATTTAAGGGTCTGACAACCTACATGGATGGGAAGGCTATTAAGAAAACATTAATTAGCTCAGGTGGACTTAATCATCTGGTTAAAGGGAACATACATTGCAAAACTTCCACAAAAACATTTTAATTATTCCTAATTGTTCTTCCAGCCCTCAAAAACCAGTTCCAGATTTCCAGAATTTTTTTTTACCACTCTTTTGTCTTTAAATATGCATTTAGTTTAGGTAAGATTGAAATTAGGAATTATTTAGGAACATGTCTGTACAGGAGAGAGTATTTGAAGGGAGCAGGATATCTCTAGAGCAGTGACGGTTTCCTGAGTGTTGCCTTTTGACCACGAGTTAGAAAAATTTCAGTTGAAGAAAGTTATTACTTTATTGCTTTGTCCTTGTTTGTATTGAGTCCATTTTTTCCCTCTTGTCTTCATGAATCCAAGTGTATTAGGCAGGAAAGTGTAATACTTTCATTCAGGATTATTTTTATGTGCATCTGTATAAATATTACTGGCTCACAGCTTACTCTGAAGCTGTTCATTTAATCACCAGCCTTTTTTTACAAGGACCTGAGTTAGGAGGGTTTGTCAGATGAGGTGATAGCTAAGGAGCTTATGTTGTTCTTCAGTGAGGTAGTTTGAGGACAGGGCACTTTTTAGTCCTCAAGAGCAAAGATGTGTCTTGGGTACAATGCCAATTCCCATCTCTGCTGCTGTGGAACAGCAGAGGGGGGAGCTGCAGTTATCCCAGACTTGGGGCAAGGAGGCAGAGATGTCTTTGTGTTGAATGTACCCAGCTGCGAATGCTTGGGGCGCCCGTCAGCTCCTTTTGGGCTGGGATGGATCTCACAGGGTGGGGAGGAAATGGAGCAAAGCTCTACCCACATCCTGAGGCAGTTCCATGCAGGTTTTCTTAAAAATGCAAACGCCTGTGATTTTTTTTTTTCCTTTTCTCGGCACTGGAAGTGATCCTGGTGTCAGATTTACACAGACCCTTGTGTCCCTCTGCCAGGGCAGGAGGCTGTTCCAGGTGCTGGGGCTGCTGCATTTTGTCCTCTTGCCAAACTCGACCCTCCTCACCTTTAGCCAGATGCTCCGTTTTCCCGCAGCCCTTAGGAACGTCGAGCGCATCCGGAGGGGAAAAACCCAAAGGAAGTGATAAAGGGGACGGGGAATCATCCCCCGCCACGATAAGAGGCGCAGCAAGGCAGTTTTTTTTCCAGAGGTCATGTTTGAAGCACGCCCATGGTTTTTACGAGCGTGGGAGCGGGCGGGCGGCCGGGAACGCCGGGATGATGCTTCTGGTTGAACCTGTTGCCTCTGGGTGTGAGTCAAGGCTGGCGGGGCCGGGACTCGGCACCGCGGGGACCCCGGGCAGCCCCCACGGCCCTGGCCCCCACAGGCACCCGGGGGGGCTCCAAGGGGTGCAGCCCCTCGGTAGAATCCTCCCTGTTCCCTCCGCTGTTGGGTTTTCCCTTTATCTGGGGAGAAAAAGGGGTGTGGGAGGCGTCGCAGCGGAGCGGGTGGGTGGTGATGTCAGGCGTGTGTCAGCAGTGGGAGGCGAAGCTGCCAAAGCAGAGCGGCACGACAGAGGGACGGAGGGACGGCTCGGCCGCCTCGGCTGTGCCCTGCCCATGCCACCCCTGACACTGCCCGGCGGGGCCGGGAAGCCGGGATCGGGATCGGGATCGGGGCTGCGGCGAGGTGAGTGCGGGACGCGGGGAAGCAGCCGGGGCTGTGCCGGGATCCCGGCTGGGATCGCTGCTGGAGCACCCACGGGCGCCTGTTGCTCAATGTCCTGGCAGGCTGCTTGGGTTGTTTCCTTTCGCGTTTTTGTAAATGTATTTGTTTTCAAAGTTCAGTGCAGAGTTGTAAAGAGGCGTTTCTGACAGCGGTGTGGCTGGGCAGGAGGGCTGTGAGACAAACAAACTTACTTAAGCAGCAGAGAGAAACTTCCACCGTCGTCTAGAAAATAATTTATTAATTCTAGTAAATTAATTGCATTTCCACTTGGCTTCTCTTTTTCTATGGCAGGTTCTAATACGCAGTTGTACTCCTAGGGAAGTTTTAATTAAACAGCGGGAAAGGCTGCTGAAAGAGCCACTTTTCCCCTGAAACACAAATGCGCTGGGCTATGTTTCATTGTGTTATAAATGTTTCAAATGCATCACAGCCTAATATGTCATTTTTTACAAAACCTGAAGTGCTTCTGTAGTGGGAGGTAGCGTGGCATGTCAGGTTTTGGCAAAGGCCAGCAGGAATGTTGTGTGTCCTGGGGGTTTCTGGTGTGGTGGCTGCACCCTTGGAGGCTTTGGAAGAGCTCCAGTGGGGAATGGAGGGAGTTGCTGTGAGGGCCTGGGTGCCTGGGCTGGATCCCTGGTGTCCAGGGCTGATCTCTCACTGAACCCTGTCCCTGCCTGCCCAGCTGGATGGAAGCAGCTCCAGTACCTCCGTGTGGGCTGCAGCTCTGGAAAGCAGCTGATGTAAACTCCAGCCTGCTGCTGCACCTGTGCGGCCCTTCATGGTCAGGGGGACATCCCTGGGGCCACCATGTGGGTCCCCATGTACATCCAGGCACCCTGGCACTGCTGGAGAAGGGGGCAGGAGGTGGTGCTGCCAAAATCTGCGAGGCTGGGCTGGGCAGAGGCAGCCCCCCATGGCTCATCCCCGGGCGGTGGCTGATGCTGCTGCGAAAGGAGAGCGAATTCAGATGAAATTCTGATCCCACGGGTGCAGCTGCCAAGCCCCAACTGACTTTGATCTCTTCTCCCAGCTGGCACTTTGCAGGAAATATGTGGGTTTCTAGCAGGAGGATGTGCTGGGGGTGGCTTCCTCCTGTAGCTGCTGTTGTTCTGTACATGCTGTACCTCTGTTCCAAAATGTCACACTGGATGTCTCACACAGTATCTTCACAAGAGAAAGGTCTTGGTTTTTCCAAGCTGCTGCCATTCCCTGGGGATGTTCTGACTCAGGGAAGTAGACCATAGTTGTCTATACAATTACTTTGTAAAGAGATTTTTGTGTTTAATCAGAGAGAAAATTACTTTAGCTGCCCTGCCAAGATCTCTGGGAACTTCTAGCAGTGAAATTAAATGTGCTATTGATGGAGGCAGATGTTGTCACTGGCAAAATCCTCAATTTGCAACACATTGTCTTTAAGAGTGTGAAATTACTGAGGGGGCATCCTATATTTATGTGCTTCTTTTAATTGACGTTATGAGTGTAGTTATTGCTCAGTCCATGCCATAGCTGAGGAATACACAGGAATTGTAATTTGCTGAAATTGTATCACCTTGGGGTGAGAGGTCTGGTGATTTAGTGACCATGTTCTGCTTCTCTCTCCCAATTCTCCTAGCTATTTCAATGGAAACAGCTGGAAAATCTCTATTTCCGTGAGAAGAAGTTTGCTGTGGAAGTGCACGATCCCCGCAGGTGAGGCTGGAGGAGGCAGTTCTGTCATTGGGTTAATCTTTACCCACAGTGGGAACTCATCATCAGTGTCGGTGGATGGGGTGGGAGCTGCCTCAGAGCTAACCTGAGTTTGCTCTGGGCTTTGGGACTGATCCTGATCCAGCATTTGGCAGGGCACACTGGGGCTGTCACAGCTCTGGGTGTCCTCTCACATTCCCTGTGTGTCCATTCAGGGAGTTCTTGGAGCAGGGGGAGGACTATTTGTGGTGGCCAAATCTGCAGCAGCGCTGGGTAATGGGATGAAGGAAATCTGAGTTTTTGCATCCCTAAAATAAAGGCTGAGCCTCACCTGGTTAAGAGAGAGGCATTGTGGACTTTAAACCTCAAAGACCTGTCTTGAAATCGCATTTCTTTTCACCTCCTCAGAATTTCAGTGTCAAGAAGGACCTTTGGTCAGAGTGGGCTGGTGGTGCAGACCTGGTATGCAAACACTTCCCTGATCAAGTCCATCTGGGTGATGGCAATCAGTCAGCACCAGTTTTACTTGGACAGGAAGCAAAGCAAAGTAAGTTATGAGGCATTTTACTGCAAGCATGGGTTTCAGCACCTTTCCTGCATATCCTTCAGCATTTCCACGGATGAACTACTCTCCAGAGAAAAACTACAAATTGTTTTTGTCAGCTTTTTGAGCAGTCTCTTAGTGGTGGTATTGGTATTCGATCCATTTCAGCCTGCCTGCAGTTAAGGCCTAAGGAAGTGTAATCACAGAAGAGGGAATTCCCATGTCTGGGTGTCTAATCTGCCTTTTCTTTTGTCTCCTTTCCTTTGTTTTGAAAGCTGCAGAGATTTTTAGCTGGGAGATGGTTCAGGTTTTGAGGGAGAGGGGAAAGGAATGCCAAACAGCCCTTGTATACTGCAGGCACCTGTGTGATGCTGTTGCTTTAGCCCTTAATTTTGTGGGAGATGATGTGTGAAATGTCATCTTCTGTGATGTGTTCTGAAGTTAATTAGAGGTAACTCAATGAGGCTGTTGGTTTTTTTAAACTCCTTCAGGCAAAAATTCCATCAGCCAGGAGTTTGGATGATATCGCCATGGATCTGACAGAGATGGGAACTCCAAAAGTGTCAAAGCTGGTGACTTTGGAGGCCAAGAACCAGCTTATTATGGCCAGCAATGGCAGTTTGATCTCGTCAGGTAATACTGCACATAAATGTGAAGTAGCCAAATTTAATGGGACTTGTGTTTGTTAAAAAGCAAATGAGACTACCAGACAATTAAAATGGCCTTTACCTGGAAATCCTCTGATACAGAGTGTGTTTTCCAGGCTCTCAGGATTCGGAGGTCAGTGAAGAACAAAAGAAGGAGAAAATTATGGAACTAAAGAAAAAAGAGAAACTCCTTCAGGAAAAACTGCTTCAGAAAGTTGAGGAGCTGAAGAAAATCTGCCTGCGAGAGGCGGTGAGAACTGCACCTCACGCTGGGGTCGGGCAGGTGGGGGCCCCCTTCTCCCCCTGGGCCTTACCTGGAGCCCTCTCTGTTGTTCCCCAGGAGCTGACAGGGAAGATGCCCAAGGAGTATCCCCTGGGTGCTGGAGAGGAGCCTCCCCAGGTGAGGAGGCGTGTTGGCACGGCGTTCAAGCTGGATGACAACCTGCTCCCCAGTGAGGAGGTGAGAGTGGCAGCTTGTTTGCACAGAGGGCTGGGGTGGCCAGGCCGGTGGCCAAAGCCACTTGTAGATAATCCAGCTCTTCCCTGGGGGTTTTAAAAGGAGGCAGCTGGGGCAGTTGCTTGTGTAGAGTGGGAAATTTTGATGGGTTCTGCCCTTCTTTCAGCCACGCTTTGAACTGACCAGAAAAATCGGCTGTTTCTAAAGGCCTTAAGTTCACCCTGCCTGAACCCCTGCATGAATTTTAATGGATATTTTGCTGCTAATTAGAGAAGACTAGGTGCATAATGCCATTTGGCAGCCCATGGCTTTTCTGGAGCATTGACTTGTGTCATGTTGGGAAGGTGTTTAAACCCAGAGCAGGCAGGGGTGTGCTCTGTCCCCCTTGCAAAATCATCTGTCTGTGAGCATAGTTTTGTGACAGGTGACAGGAGGAGGAGTTTTACCTGTGGCTTAATGAAGATTCCACCTGAGTAAAACCTCCCTGCATTGCTCAAGAAGCTAAAATGAACTTTGCTGGCAGGGACTGACTTGAGTGATAGGGTAATTCAGATGTTTGCAGTTTCTGGACACACTCCATTCCCCCTCATTCCTTGTGAGATTTGTTAACAAGCTGTATCATCCAGGTGAGTAGGTGTTGGGCACTTGGCATCTGTCTTTCACCAGAAACTCACTGCCCTGCCTCACAGGGCTGGTGTGCTCCTTGTCTGCAGCAAAGTGATTTTGTGGACTGCTTAAATGCTATTAAACCAAAATCCTGCTGACCAGATTTAATAACGTGTTGCTTAGCACTTCTGCAGTGCCTTTCATCTGAGCTTCTCAAAGTAGTTTACAAACAATTAATTAAAGCCTGAAACTCCCTCTTACGTAGGTATGGTGATACCAATTTCCATTTTTATATTCTCTGAAGTAGGGAGAGATTTTGAACAATGTTTTCAGGGTTGGACTCATAGCAGGAGGTTTAGCAGCCTAAACCTGAATTTAAGATCCTGTGTTATGTCACCTGGGCTTCAGAACTTTGGACCTTAGCCAAGAGATCTCAAAATTGTACTCTAGTCAGAAATAAGGTCTAAGACTTTAATATTCTGAGATTGTCTTGTGTATAAACTTTGGTATTTCTGTATTTTGTGCTCAAGATTTCACTTCATCACCACAAAAATAGATCTTTTTATTAATGGCTTTCGTTGATAATTTCTCTCTGGAGTACAAGCAAATAACTTCTCTCATGAATTTGCAGGATCCTACTTTGCAGGACTTGGAGAGCAATTTTATCATACACCAAAAGCTGGTGGAAGCTGCAAAGAAACTTGCCAGCGAGCCAGACCTCTGCAAAAACGTGAAGAAGAAAAGAAAGCAAGAGTATGCTGATGCTGTAAAAAAGCTGCAAGAGATAGAAAACTCCATAAATGAATATAGAATCAAGTGTGGCAAAAAACCAACCCAGAAATCAACTCTGGCTCTACCAGGTGAGACAATTCCCCGTGTTCTGATGCAAACAGGAGGGAAAAAGATCAATTTGGCTTACTTAGAAACTTTGTGTACATCTTTTCTATATGGTTTATATCTTCTCCAAGGCAGTTAAATAAGGAAAAGAAGATGAAACTGCTGCATCTGATACACTCAGTGCACTGGTGTAGGCTTGGGGCAGAGTAGGCCACAGTTTTGGGAGCAAGCCCAGACATGTTCCAGCACCAGGTATGGGCTGAAGGTGCTGTGCACAGAAAGGCTGGCAGCAACACCTGGGGTGAAGCTTTTCTGCTGCCCGAATTCCTGGTGGGATGAGTGCAGTTGTGCATCTGAGCTGCCACATGCAGCATCTCTCCCCATCCCTCCCACAGTGCTTCGGTTCCAGCAGAAACAGAGCAGGCAGGGTTTCCTGCAGGATGGAGGACATTGCTTCTTGATTCAAAATTGCTGATTTCCCAGAAGTCATAAGTGAACTTCAGGAGTTTATGAATGCAATTAGTAGCAGAGAGATTTTTTGACTAAATCCATTTGCCGCTGATGAGCGCAGTAAAAGCAGATATTCTTGGCCCCTCTGAGAGTGTGTTTCTCCTAAGGGAAGTGAGATTCTTGCTACTTTGTAGGATAAGTGTGAAAACCTGTTAGTACCCAAGCCAATTGAAGGAGTTTTGGATCCTTACCCCTGACACACCACGGCACCACTGGGCTATCCATCATCACAGTGATTATTCTGAAAGGCTGATGATCGGCATTTAATGTGGCCCAGCTTGTTCCTGATTGACAGAGGGGAGGGAAACATCTGTTTTTCCAGTCTCTTGCTCACCAGTCTGGATACTGATTGTGGAAGGTCCTGTATTACCTGGGGCACCTGCTGTGTGGTAATGACCAGGAAGGCTGGTGAACAGAGACATCCATCCATGGACACTATTGTTTGTTGCTGGCAGTTTCTTTCTCTGTTGTCCAAGCCAGCAGTAAGCAGCTGCATTCCTTTCCAGTGCCAGGCTCTCACCCTGCAGCGTGTATTTGTTTACCTGAAGCAGAGCTGTGCCCTGCTTCAGTAATTGATTTTGTGTGTAACCTTGTCACCGTCACCAGCAGTGCTCTTGAGCTCCAGGTCTGGGTTTCAGAAGGCTGAGCAGTGATGAGTCACTTGAGTCTGTGAATTCAGGGAATGACTTGTTGGAAGTAATATGTTAAATAGTCCCATTGATTTATTGAATCAAACCATAGCTGTTTCCATCCCAGCCCCAAGGGTAGGAGGTGAAGGACATGTTGGACTCCTTTCCATGTTCCACTTTCTCTTCCCTTTCCTCCCTCTCTAGCCCAGAGTTTCTTCCTCCTTTGCAGAGAGTTGCACAGACCTGGGATTTAAATTCAGATATGTCACCATATCTGAATATGTCAGCATTGCACACTCCCCCTGAATCCAGCACTGTAGCTTTAGGCTGGCTTTTTTCTTTTCCTCGGCAGGCTTTGTTCCTCCCCACACTGGGCCCAGTTCCATGTTTTACCACCCTGTGGTCAAATCCACATTAATCAGCTCCCCTGGAGCTTTTTCCCAGTGTCAGGTTGCAACCAGAGCTGCAGCCCATCCTCGGTGGTCTGACAAGTCCCCCCCAGGGCAGGGGCCAGTCCTGATTTTTGCTGGTTTTGAACAGCTGCTGTATTTACTGCATTCTTGTAACCAGAGCTTTCCTGGCAGCAAATTGTGACAGCAGGAGCAGTGTACATTGCACGTGCTCGTGGTGGCTGAGGGCACAAGCAGGTGTCATACACAAAGTGGCTGCCACTCTCATTTTTTGTTGCTTCCTTTCTCTCATGCTTGAAGATTCATGGAGGTTTTTTACCCCACCAGTGCCATATCTTGCCAGAAACAGCCTAGGGATTGAGCTGTCTGTGGGTTAATTATCTCTAGTTCAGCCTCATTTCTCTGCTGCTGGTGGTCTGCTCCAAACCTGAGTGAGGACAGGCTGTTTCTCATTGTGTAGCATCAAGGTGAGACAGATACAGTGAAGTGCTGTGAACGAACAACAAAATGTAAGAGAAACAAAAAATAGTATGCCCATGCAGCAGTTCCTGTTTTCTGTGTTAATGGAATTTGCAATACCTTGATGAAATCAGTGGAATTACTCTGGATTGATCTTAATTTAATTGAAACAGGATCTGTATACTGATGAAACATTCAAAAGTGAGTGCCAAATTTTAAAAGGCTTTTTGTACCTACCTGGTGGGGTTTCAGGTGTACCTAGAGGAGATTAGCTGCTAACAGCCAAGATCTACATGTCTGTGTAGACTCCTGACTCCTACTGAAGCACCAAAACACTCTGTGAGATCTGTTGGAAGTGGGGTGGAAAACACCTTTGTAAATCTTGGCCTGATTCCTGCTGCAGATTAAAATAAGAAAAAAAAAATCTCCTTTGATAATTGCCTGGGTCGCTTGCTGAACTGCAATGAACACACAGTGATGATGTACCAGGACTGTCTTTAGGCTGTGGGGGCTGAAGAATAAGGATTGCAGTGTTACAAGTATCAGCTGCCTCTGAAACTCTAGAAAATAAACTGTATTAAGATGTTTGTAAGTTGATGTTGGCTCTTTTATATTTAAAGTGTTTGTTTTTATTCACAGATGATATAATTCCATCTGAGAGCAGCTCCCTGTCAGACACAACCACCTATGATGATGGTATGATGCTTATCCTTTTTTTTCCCCAATAAGTTTGTCCATTCAGAGATATTTCTTTGACTTCGTGTCCTTTAGCATGTCCCATCCCTGGAAGTGTTCCAGGCCAGGCTGGACAGGGCTTTGAGCAAAACCTTTTAGAGGAAGGTGTCCCTGCCCATGGCAGGGAGTTGGAATGAGATAGGCTTTAAGGTCCCTTCCACTAATAGTCATTATCTGATTCTGTAATTTTGGTGGCTTTTGATGATAAATTACTTTATAGAAGAGGGAAAAAACAGCTACTCAGGAATGTCCTTCCTCTTAATGGGTTAGTTTCTGAAAGGTTCTGCTCTGTGAGCTCACCTGAGTCATCTTTAGAGAAGGAAGTTGGTTTTAACATGACCAACCCGCAAGCTGAGGACACTGTGAGTGTCAAATACGTTGTCCCTAGGGCCTGGCCTAGAACTGAAGGACTTACAAATTGGGAGAATGAGCCCAGCCCTTCTGCCCTCACAGCTACCATAAAACTTAGAGAAAGGTGGAATAGTCACAGATACTAACGCTCTATTTACGTTTATCTGTTCCCTGGTGAGCTTGCATCTTGCATGGGTTGGTGTTTGCTCAGCTTACTCATTTCACACACACACCCACAGACACACTCACACCCTGTTCCACAAGGTGGAAAGGACTTGGCTTGCCTCTCCCTTAAACTGGATAATCGTCATTTGGGGACAAACATTATCTAAATTACTCACTTCTCAGTTCAGGCCTGATTTGGATCTCATTTTGTCCCAGTTTTAGACTTGTACAAACCAGGTGGTGCTATAAAATGGATTTACACCTGATTCCTGCTTGTACAAGTAGAAGTGGAGCCAGGCTTGTGAACATGTTCTCTGTGATGCTCGTCCTGCATTTATATGTATTAGTTGGAGTTTCCTGTTGGCTCTGTCGGGACCTGGTTGTGCCCTAAGCAAAGTGAGAACAAGGATCAAACCAGCATCTTCCCAATTGCCTTCAGCCAAATGTGTCTGTCAGTTGTCTTTGCTCATTCAGTCGCTTTTGAAGTCAGTCTCTTTTAGGTTGTGTTTCAAAACTAATTCTTAAGATGTCATTGTCAAGAGCTGGAAGGTTAGGGAGAGGAACTGGCCTTTGCAGAGGCTGAGCTTGTCTGCTTGGCTCTGGAAAGGATTGCTCTGCAAACAGATGTTTTCCCAGGAAGTTCCATTCTGTGATCTGGCACAGCCCCAAGCTGGGTGTATTCTCCACAGGAGTCGGTGCTGCTGGGGTCTGTAGGAGCCTCCACGATGTCCTGTCTGTGTGGAGAGAGCTCAGTGCAGGCAGGAAATATTTTCTAGATCCACAGCTCCTGTCATTGTCTCTGTACTGCAAAGTGCTTCTCCTTAGGGGCCACGGATTTGCACACAGGGCAGAAATATCAGGGATTTTGCTCTAACAACGTGCATATTCCTTTCCAACAGTCAGTGAATCACTTCCTGCAGCAGCACAGAGACCCAGCTCTGCACAGCTTTCTCCAAGACTTCCCCCTCCAAAGTCCCTTGGCGTGGAGAGAATTCATCTCAGGAAGTCATCCATAAACGAGCAGCTCTTGGAAAGCAGACACTCCAGGTGGGCACATCTCACTGCTGCTGCACTCTGCACCTGCTGGCATGGGCTGCATCCTGTCCCTGCTGAGCATTCCAGCAGAGCTCACTGCCTCTGTGCTCTTCTGGGCTTACGGGGTTTGGGGATGGGAGCTGGATTTCCTGGCTAGGAACAAAAGTGTGTATAAGCAGTTGACAGTGTCTCAAACCAAGGAGTAGTGTAGTTTTTGTGAAGAGGTTTGAGATGGGTGAGAAATATAATAGCAAGGGCTGCGTTTAAGGAGTTGCTTGTGCTGTCATCCTTTGTGTCAGTTTCTGGGCTTTTTCAGTGCTCATTTAACAACTTGTCATTTTCCTGATGACTGTGTTTAGTAAATTCAGGCAGCACCAAACCCTACCCGTCCCTCCTGCTGGTATCAGTATTTCAGCAGGTGCATTATCAAAGCAGACATAATTCATGTGAAGCCTGATGCAGAATTCTCTGTTTACAAGCAGAGTTACTGGGATTCAGACAGCTTCCATCATTAGTGTCAGCTGTGTGTCCATCCCAAATCTATGGGATTTGAGCACTTTATTAGCTAGAACAGCTCCCTGGAGCACATCAAGAGCAGTAGGTTTGCAGGTGATTGTGTGATCATGTCAGATCTGGTGCTAGCTAGCAGCTGTACCCAGTGTAGGGATTCCCACTGATCCTGAGATTGCTTGGACTGTCTTGTGTGAGCAGGCTGTTAAAGACACACTTAAGAACATTTTAGAGTTTTGAGCAATGCCATGTGTTGCTTTTTTTCTCATCTGTCCCTCAAGACTAGCGTAATGCTCCTACACATGAAGTTCAGAAGTCAAATTATAGCCATGTGTACCCATTCAACTGTGATGTGCTTAATTTAAAAACCTAATTCACTTGCTTCTCTGTTACCTGCTCTGTCTCTCCTCGATGGTTCTGTCCTTTGGCAGCAGCTTGTCCTGCTGCTCATCCTGTGAAGACCTCCCCTGAACCACAGGAAGGGGTTGAATTTTTCTTCCTATTTAACAACTCATTCTCACACATCCAGTTACGTTTGTTCCACCCTTTCTTCTGTTTCTCCAAGGCTTCAGATGCCCGTGCTGGGTGTGCTGTGACTCGTGGTGGGATGTTTAACCTGACAGGCTTTGTCTCCTTTGCTGCAGGGACGTGCTCTCGACGCACAGCAGCCCTTTCCGCACGCTGGAGCGGCCGGCGCAGCCCCAGGGCGGGAGGAGCATGCCCACCACCCCCGTGCTCACCCGCAACGCCTACAGCAGCAGCCACCTGCAGTAAGGGACCTGGGCTTTGTGTGCCACACCTAGCTGGGGAAGCACAGGAGTGAAAGCAAACGGTGTTAAGAGGGCAAAGGGTTGTTGGCTGTGCAGTTTTCCCACAGCAGGGTCAGGCTTTCAGAATCTTGGTTAGAGATGTTGCTTTGGGAAGCCAATCTGTGGTGGAGAAGGAGAGATGCTAAGAATCTTAGAATGTTATCAAGAGCTCAAGGTTTGTTTGGTGGGGTAATGCAACCTTGAGAGACAGATCCAAAGGAAACCTGTCTTCCCATGTTCTGCTCCAAGCTCGTTACTTTTGTAGTATTCACAGATGATATAATTCCATCATATAATTCCTTTGTTCTAAAAGGAAGAGCCTGATGGAGAGTTCTCTGTTTACAAGCAGAGTTACTGGGATTCAGACAGCTTCCATCATTAGTGTTGGCTGCGTGTATCTATGGCATTTGGACACTCTATGAGCTAGAGCAGCTCCATGGAGCACATCAATAGTAGTAGGTTTGCAGGTGATTTAGGGAGCCCTCCCGTAAATGATTACCAAATGTGTGTTTGTGACATTAGCTCAGTGTGTCCCTGTCACAGATTAACCTTGCTCAGCCTGACAGACTATTATAAGGCAGATCTCCTACTGTTGCAGCCAATACAAAATTTAGCCAAACTGATTTCTGTGTGTTGCAAATACTCTGTGTGGAAACATAAGGCAGGATTTGTGTTGTGCTTGGATTGGGGAGGCAGCTGACCTGTCCTTGCATGCTCTCCCCAGCTCTGTGTGTATATTTGTGTGAGACCTGCCTTTAACCAGCCAACATCTGTGTTGTTCTAGGCCAGATGTTTCCCCACACCACTGCCGGCAGCGCAGTGGAAGTCTGGAATCCCAGACCCACCTGCTCTCCGAGACTCCTGCTGAAAAGCCAGCCTTCTCCCTCTCCAAGTCCCAGAGGAGCAGCAGCACAGAGATCCTGGACGATGGATCATCCTACACCAGCCAGTCAAGTGCAGAGTATTACTGCGTGACACCCACTCCCAATCCCTATTACACCACTCAGACTCTCGACAACAGGACCAGGGGTCGAAGGCGGTCAAAGAAACACAACATTTCGGCTGCAAGTTCAGGAAGCATGCCAAACCTGGCCCATAAGGACGTCCGCAGTGGTGTCTTCCACAAAAATCAGGAGCAGCCCTCCCCCAGTTACTATATTTCTGGATACTCCCCGTACACTGAGCCTGACGTTTATTACAACGGGGGCTACGTTTATGAGAGTGACACGGAGGGGCAGTACAGTGTCAACCCCTCCTACCGCTCGTCGGCACATTACGGATACGAGCGCTACAGGGAATTCCGCTCCTACCACGAGGACGAGGTGGACAGAGTTCCACACAACCCCTACGCAACCCTCAGGCTCCCCAGGAAGCAAGTTGCTAAAACGGAGCACATAACCAAAAACATTCACAAGGCCTTAGTAGCAGAGCATCTCCGGGGCTGGTACCAGCGTGCCTCCGGCCAGAAGGAGCAGGGTCACAGCCTGCAGGCAGGCTTTGAGTCTGACAGAGGATCTCAGAGGAGTTTGGGCTTTGCTGGTCTGCAGACGCCGTGCTCGCCGAGCAGTCGGGTGTCGTCTTTCTCTTCGGGTAATGTCTGATTTCATCTGTGCTGAGTGTTTTTGTAAGTGCCTGCTGTGCTGTCAGTTCTGCCCCCTGTCACTGCCTCGGTGAAGTCAGCAGAGTGGAAGCCAGGCCAGAGCTCTGTCCTGAAAGGTGGATGAGGAGCCAAGTAGGATCTCGTTCTGTTCTTGGAAGGAAAGTCTGGCTTGTTATCTTCTCCTAAGGGTAAATCAGACTTTTGCTCTTTGTGTAAGCACAGTAACTGAGAGAAGGACAAAGAGCATTTGAGTTTGACAGGTATATTTAGCAACTAGAAGCAGTGTACAAAGCTTCATGCCATGTAAATGCAGTGGCTGTGATGGCTTCCAAAATACAGTCCAGTGAGCATCACTGAATGTGTCAGAAAGCACTTCAAGAGCTCCAGAATACCACCTGTACAGTGCTTGCTTCCCTACAGGCCTGCAAATCATATTTTGTGTTTGCATTGTCTGCCTGTGTCCTGTAAAACCCCATAGAAATAGCTGATGAGAATTGTCTTGTTTGCCTCAGCTGATTTAGCTGAAGAAAGGTGTAATTTGTTGTAATTCTTTTTTTCATTCCAGCATCTTCTACAAACACTGCTGGGAACTGGAGAACCCCCCTTGCACTGGGACTTCCAGACTATGATACGTTGTCTCATTCCTCCTACGCCAGCTGTTATGGGAATGTTTATGGCAACCTTCCTTTGCAGAGCAGGTGAGTAGAATATATGAAGGTTTTCTGCCCTTCCTCCTGTATGTCACAGGCTCTTAAATCTTCTGAGCAAATCAGCTTGATTTCAAAGAGCCAGGATGAAGAGTATTTATGAAATTGGTGTTGTGAGGGCAGTTTTCTGTGTGGAGCAGATGAACTGTACCACCACTCACTGTACCCCAACACTGAAGGAAGTGGGGAGCAGTCACAGTGAAGGATGAACTCATTGGTTGCACAACTTTTTCCTGTAGCTGGTGCAGGACAATCAAACATCCTGCACTCCCTGGTAGCTGTGATGCTCTGGGCAGTGTTGCAGGCAGAGCTCACAGTGAGCTGAGTTCCTCTGATGGGGGGCACTCTCCTGAACCCCATCAGCAGTTTCCCAGGACACAGTCCTGTTGGATTCCTGAAGCTGTAGTGCTTGTGCTGCTAAACTTTAGGAAAAACAAGGAAAGGAAACACCTCTCCAGCCTCATGTCTGAGGTGGTGCCACCTCTGCCAAGTGCACCTCCCTTGGCAGAGCTGAACCTGGGAGCCATGGGGGATGTGCTGCTGTTTGCAGACACCCCATGATTGTGGGGGCTCTCCCAAGGGCTGCAGAGAGCCCAGGCTCTGCTTGATTTCCTTGCAGGAAATCCTGCAGCTCTGGCTGCCTCTGGATGGCATTTTGGATGTGTCCCCCCCACTGTAGAACACTTGGCTGTGAGGACAGAAAGCTCCTGCCCTGGGGAATGACTCTGCCCCCACAAATGCCATCACATTTAAATACACTTATGCTCAGTGTAATAAGTACCCCACGTGTGCCTCCTGCTTTGTGGGTTGCAGTTTATGCTTGCTGCCAGACCGACTTGTGTGAAAATACTGAATTTTTAATTTTGTTTGTTTTAAAATAAATGAAAGTGTAAGGGAATACATAAAAGCTGCTGCTAGATCCTTTTTTTTTTTTCTAAGCTAAGTGCTATGGGCTGTTTTACTGAAGTGATTTAAAATAGCTATGGCAACAGCGTTTAAAAATACTGTTTCTACTAATTTTTTAATTTCTTATAATTGAGCTTCGAAAATTCTGCTTGTATTAACAGCTTTATCTAAATTAGGTTCATTCATTAATTTTCCACATTCTGAATCACTTGTCTGATTGTTCATCCGCTTTATTTTCTGCTTTAATGTGATCATGGCAAACAAGCAATCAGTACACCCAACAGTCTTGACAGAGCTCAAGGCCAGGTTGGATGGGGCTTGGAGCAACCTGGTGTGGTGGAAGGTGTCCCTGCCCAGGGCAGGAATGTAGGAACAATATGAGCTTTAAGGTCCCACCAAGCCAAACCAGTCTGTGATACTATGACAGTTTTGAGCAGCTGAGATTGCTCTTGCACACAACTTTACTGATTACAGCACAAAAAACGGGTTTGTGCTTGGAGGCAAACTCAAAATAACCAGCATAACTTTGAGCCCAAGGGAGGTGCATGAATTTAAGGGCCTGGGGAGGACCCTCAGCTGATCCTGGTGCTGTGTCTGTGTTGCAGGACCTACGTGGAGCCGAGCCAGCTGGGTGGGGATGATGAGGATGGCTTGGAGGCAGAGCTGCCCAGCAGTGAGCAGAGGCTGTTCTGGCACGAGGACTCCAAGCCTGGGACACTGGTGTAGCCCCCGTGCAGCCCCTCATTCCTACCCCTGCGTGCCTTGCACAAAACGCCGAGGAGGACCTCGGGTGGAACTTGCAAAAGGAACAAAAAGAGGAAGCAAGCAGGCTGTTCTGCTGGGAGAAGTGGAATTCAGCATTAAGAGGGACTGTAGCAAACTGACAAAGTCTTACCACGAATGGCGTTTCTTTGTGAATCCGTACAGCCCAGGGCAAGCCACAGTTCATCTATGACCAGATGCAGCACTTGGTTGAAGTATTTATATTGAGCAAGCACTTTCTGGGAAGATTGGAAGGTCTTGAAGGCAAACCTCAGAGGAAAAAAAAATAATGTGAAAAGGAGACTCTTATGGAAAAACCAGGAATTCTAGGAGCACAAGTCTGATGTCTGAAAGAAGAAGAAAACATGAAAATTTATTCTGCCATGGCTTATGAGGACCTGGGAGAGGTTTCATAGGCTTATGAAGGATAGATCTGTCTGCGTGAGTGAGGCAAGGGGTGACTGAGTCAGTATTGGAGCATTACTTGAAGGAAGGCTGGAATTTTTTTATTATGGAGGTTTGAATGAGTCTGTCCAGTTTTTGGGGTGTTGTTAAGAGTGTTTGTTAGCACCACAAGCAAGTTCTGGAAAGAAAAAAAAAATTGCTGACACATCGTGTAAAACTAATAGCTAGTTGTGGATTTGGAAACAGAGGCAGTGAACTTTGAATTCTCTTTTCCATGATAAAACATAATTAATAGCAGCCCATTTAATGACCTTTCCATGGTACAACTTCACTGTGTGGAGGAGTAGGCAAATTTTCACCGTGGCTGCACGGTGACCCCCGTTCAGCAGGCAGCGGTGACACGTTGCTGTGCCACAGTGGGTCAAGGATCCACAGTGGGGAGCCCCAGGGAACAATTTGGTAGCAGTGGCCAGTATTTTAAGGTGGATGCAAACACAAACAGCCAAGTGGGTGCCTTAAAATGAGGGGCATTAGGATTGTACCTGAGTCACCTGAACTGCCAGGTGCGTTGCAGAGTCACTGAGTGACAGAACAGCGTTTTCACAGAACCATTTGTGTAGGAAAAAACCACATGACTGCAGTCTTGGTTTAAGAGGGATAAACCTACCTCAGGTCATCCATCTGTAGGAACAAACTGGCACGGGGTTATCCTGCCTCATTCCTGATGACTCGTCTGCATATGGTAAAATCTCTCTCGTTTCTCAGCTGTACTGTGCTTCAGGATTCCAGAAATGGTGCTCTTTTGTTCTTTTATACAGAAGATTAGTTACTCCTTGTTCATATTGTGAATAGAAAGGTTTCTGATAAACTTTTTTGACGTTTTTTACCAGTATTCCAGAGCATGTAATATATACAGAAGGACACACTTGTTAAGCTGGTACTTAGTTGTTTGTATTATTAGAGTCGCAGTTTGGAATTAAAGGAACAAAAACAAAATAAAAAATAACTTATTTCCTTGGTTTTGCATATTTGTATAGCCTTCTAGAAATGCGAAAGCTCTTTTTGCTTATTCTTTTACTACTCCTGAATTTTTTAGACCTATTATTTTGTATAGGTCAATAAACTAAAAAGTGTGCTACCAAAACCACTTCAGCATTCTTCCTGTTTCTCCTTGGGTGCTTGGGAAAGTGCAGTGTGTGTTATTTCAGGACTTTGAAGTTAATCTCTGTGGTCTGATTTCTTTTGGCCTGTGGTGTTGGGTGGGGTGCAGAGGGTCAGTGGTCTCATCTGAAGGAAGGTTGGCCCCAGGCAGGTCAGAGATTCCAAAACATCAGAATATCAGGTCAGAAATTCTGCTTCTCCATCAGCTGCACTGAGGGAGCCAAGCTGGGCTCTCTCAGCATCCCTCCAGTGATACAGAGGTGTCCTTGTGTTGTTGGAAATGCTTCTTGCTCATCTGTCCTTGCACTTAGGAATTGCCACAGACTCTCCCATTTGGAAGGTGGCTTTTAGGGTTTGTGTTGTTCAAGTGCTGGGTCCTCTGTGGAGTTGGTGCCCCCTGAGACGCCCACCTGTCTGTAAGAGTGACTTGGGTTTCAGGTGTACGACTGCTTCTGCACCCTAGTCACCCAGTAGTTGAGGTTATTCATTCTCACTCTCCTCTCTTCAACTCTTTCATTCCCTATTTTTTGTGGTGTACATAAACTTCACAACCACCACTGAATTTTATTCTTTTTTTCAGGTTGCTGGTGAAAATAGGTGTTTAAAAAAACCTGCAGGTGTGCCCATTAAAATTACCCCCATGACACTGTACTTTCGCATTTCTCCAAGAAGCATTTGAGGTTTGTCTGGTGGCAAGTTCTTCATGCACTGGCTGCTCCCTGCTGCTACAAACCAGCAGTGCTTTGAGCAGGAAGCTGAGTGGCCCCAAGTCCAGTTCCTTACCCAGAGCTCATGGAATCGGCACTATCAAAGTTTTTCCTACAAAAAGGAAATGAGATGTGTAACAAAGCTTGTTCCCCATTTAAAGCTTTGTTTGCAATCCTTTCCTTTAATGCTGCACCCACAGAGTTCTGTGTTGGCTTTTCTGTCAGCATTCAGGATTTAGCTCAGCCCAACACATCCGTGTTGGCACAAGGCTGGCACTCAGCCTGGCTTCCTGGGGCAGCACCAGGGTGATTTTGGATGAAGCTGTTGAGAAGATGGGGATTTGAGGTGGGTTTGGGTTGAGGATGGTCTGCTATATTTGGGGGTATTGTGTATAAAACCTCTAGGGCCAGAGTTCAGAGCCTGGTTGCAGTTTCCAGTTAGCAAGAGCCGAGCAGAGGAACTGGAAATGGAAGTGGGGTGGTGGAGCTGCAGCTCTCAAGCCCCTCTTGTCATTCTCCACATGCCTGGCTCTGCAAGGGTTTTGTTTTTAGGAACTTCTATGAAGGGTGGAAATACAAAGTGAAGAAGGAGGCCCAGAAGAAGAGAATAAGAATATCCAGCTTTTCTTAGATGTTGCTTAGGGTCAGTCTTGGGTGGCACAGGGAGGGAAAGGGAGACCACAATGTCTCTGTGGCATCTCCTGCCTATCAAGGGAGCTGCTGCACTCAGTTGTTGCCAGTTGTTCCCCCGGACCTTTAACTTTGCCCTTGGCAGATTCCCAGCTTGCTTTGTTGCATTTCTGAAGTGATATTTTGATGCAGATGTACAACTGTTCACAGAAACAAGTCTGTATACTGCAGCTGAGGAGGTAATAAAGACATACTTGTAATCATTATCTTATTTGTTCACAGCTGAAATACAAATTGCCTGTGCTTTGTTTGAGTTCCTATCTCATCTGTGTGTAGCTGTTTAACCACAGCCTGCCTCACCAGGATAACTGAGGACATCTAGTGCCTGACAGCAGAGTTGAAGAGAGGAGCCTTCCTGCCTCTTGTGCTCCTCTGGAATCCTTCCTGACTCTTCCAGTATGAAGAAATATTTAGAAATGTTTATTTGGTAATATCAGAGCAAAGCCAGGAGGTGAACAAGGTGAAACACCAGACCCTCAGGGTTTGATTTTACAAACATCTCTCTCTTCAGAAGGTAGATGCTGCTGATGGGAGTGTGGAGGGGAAATAAAACCCCACTTAAATCTGTGTGTAGTGGAGTGGTTTTGAGTGCTTTGAATCAAAAAGAAGACCCAGTGCTTGCCAGGAATCCTTAAAAAGGAATTTAGGCACTGAGCTAAAATAAGCCATGCCTGATATTTTTAATTGCTGTCTGCTTCTTCTCTGCTGTTTTGAACAAAAATACTCTGATAAGGGAGGACAGGCACAGGAGTTGCCATGAGCCCCGTGGGAGGCTGGTGTTGGACATTCCTCCAGTGCAGGGACCAGGAGGGATGAGACTCAGGCCAACACAGGAAAATCTTTTAAGATCACTAATCTTTAAAGTTCACCTGACTTCTTACATGAAACTTTTTGGCCAAGGTGACTCAATATGTGACTCTTGCAGGTTTCTGCTGACTTCTCCTTTATGATCTTGGACTTGCTCAGCTGAAGTGTGAAGAATGCAGCAGCAGTGTTTGTAGCTCCTGGGTGGGTGAGAAGCCTCCACCATGACCCAGCCCATCCCAAAACGTGTGTAGGAAATCCTGTGAAGACTGAAGGTTTGCTCCATCTTCTGGGCTTTGGGATTGTTGCAGGAGAGCTGCTCCTGAGCCTGGGGAGAAGCTCCCTGTGCTTGCTTGGCACTGTCTGGATATGTTCACACTACTCCTAGGAAGATTCCTGCGTTCTACACTGTTCTTCCATCTCCTCTGTACTTTTCTGTCATATTTAATAAATTTCTGAGGTATAAAACTGACAGTCTCAACTACAGCAGGGCCTCACCTGCTGAGTAGTGCAATCTCTCTCAGTGAAACCTCTCCTAGGGCAGGATTTATCATCAAAGTTTTTACCCTGTGCTCTCCTGGAGCAAATGAAGCCTGAGGTGACATTTCCTCCTTGGGAGAGGGGGCAGTGTGAGTTGTGATCAGTGCTGGTAGCCCAGGAGGACACATGACACAAAGGTCAGGGCCTTAATGACACAGAAGCAAGACTCCTGACAAAAAGCAGCTCCTTGCCATCCATCCACCTTGGTTACCCCTGTCTGTCCCCTGTGATGAAGGGAATCACCATAAATCCTTCAGCAAGTCCTTGACTGCAGAGGGATGTGCCCTGCCTCCCTGGACATCTCCCGCCCTGTTCCAGCACAGCAGGAAGGAGTCTCAATTTCTATTTGATCATTAGAGTGCCATCAAAGAGCTGCAGATGGAGAAGAGTTTGCAGCCAGCCAGGGCTCAGCTGGAGTAACTCTAGAAGAAATCCTTGCACCTGCTGCCAGCCTGAGGTTAGGGAAGGACGTGGCCCATGTGTACAGAACGAGGTGGCCATGTGGCCTTTGCAGCATCACTGCCTGTGGGCACGTTTTGGTGGCAGCAGGACACGAGGTGTGGGGCTGTGATAGGTTTGGATGCTGTAAAAGAAAGATACACCCTATTTCAGTGTGAAGGGTGACATTGTTTCCTAGGATGACTCTGTTTCTCATCTGATTTGCTTATGCTGAATTCAGTGCTTCATATAAATGTGGAGGTGATTGCTCCTTGCAAAGGTTATGGTGTTGCTTCTTGAAGAATTCTTGACATTGTGTTACTGCAGTTCTGATTTAATAGTGCTGCCAGGCAACATTGGGGTGAAAATATAGATTTGGCCTAAAAAGAGAGGGTACATTTTAACATTTAATTCTAGCCATTGCTTTTAGCATGAGGCTTTGGTCACTTCTGAGTTTGTTTTTGTTTTTGCTTTTTTTTTCCCCTGCAAACCTAGAGCACAGATAAATTGTGAGAATAAAGGTTGAGTTAGCAGTAAATAATTGCTGAATTGCACATGCTGTCACAGACAGGTTCTTGCACAGTTTTCAGGGAGATTAATGTTTTCTCTCAAGGTCTGAGCTTGCATTTCTGATGCAAGTATTGAATCTCTGAGCCTGTTTTGCACAAAGATTTGGAATAGCAAGCCCTCTGTTAATAGTAGTAAACATTTGGATAAATGCCCTGTATAATGCCCATGGGTAGTGTGAGGTTCAGCACCGTGTTTGCCTCGTGTCCAGGCCAGCTGTGCCCATCAGACAGGAGCCAGTGCTGCCCCAGGGTCTCTGTCCCCAGCCAGTCCCTGGTGCAGGGCTCAGTGTCCCCTTTTGGTGGCCATAACCAGCCTCAGCTCTGTCCCAAAGCAGGTGAAGCCACACTGAGGCAGCTCAGGGCACCTTTTGGGATTGCCCAAGGGTGAAAAGCCCCAGGTAGAGCTGTAGCTCAGTCCCTGAAGTCGTGGTCAGGTAACAAACATCATGAATTTCCTGCTCCCCATAAAATAACAAAATTACTCATGGTCTCTCACAGACCTGTTTTTATTCATCACAGGCTGGTTTTCTACTGCTTTTGGCAGCTGTTAGCACTGTGCTTTGGGAAGAAGAAGGAACAAACCACCACCCAGGGATGAAAACATTCAGGTATTTACAAGTGCTTCACCAAGGTGACATAAATTACAAGCTGGGAAAAGAAAATACCAAGTTAGCAGAAGCCAGTGCTGAGTGTTTCAGCATTTTGCCCATGTTTGTGCTATAAATGATACCTGGGAGCAGGAACTCCCTCCTGTAGCCACAGAACTGCTCTGTGTAACAGAACATGGTGCAGAGCAGCCCCCCTGGCTGTGCTGGAGGTGCTGCTCCAGCCACTTTAGAATGTGGTCAGTAAAAAAAAGATCTGGGAGATGGCAGGGGAGGTGTGGTGTAGTGCTGTTCAGTGGCAAGCAAGCACAGAAAGTCACTCGTTAGGGGTCAGATTTGGTACAGGTTTTGGCTCTGAATGGGGCAAAGGTTTGTCCTGGGTCAGCCCAGACTCCCAGGATCAGCTCAGTTGCCTTTTGTGTCATCTCCAGACCCCACCAGCAAAATCTCAATGTTTATATGTGGGGCTGTCTCCTACCCCAAAAGCATGGGGGTTTTGATATTTTGAAATGGTTTAAAACAGTTGAAATTATTTGGAAATCCATTTGCTGATTATTTAACCTTTTTTGATACAAACCTAGGCATACACATCTGACTTGCCAATGCATTTCCCTACAGGATTGCTTTGGACAGGCCACTGTGGGTGGTCAGTGCCCTTCCCCAGGCTGAAATGTTCTGTCCTTGATTTCTGTCATGACCAAAGTCTTCTCCATGCTCCCCTTTTCTCCCTACACCTGTTAATATTTTCTTTTCCCTGTAATCAAGAAGGTGGATGATGACAGAGGTTCTTTCCTACTGCACAGGTACTGTAGCTGCTCTCAGATTTCTCTAAAAATGGAAACTAAAAAAAAAAAAAAAAGAAATCACTAAGTTCTTTTTTGGGGGGAGCAAATTAGAAGCATCCCACTGAAACAGGAGATGCAGCTCTGCTTGCTTCTCTAGAGGCAAAGGAAATTACAAGACATCAACCTTTTACCCTGTGCTGATGATTTTAGAGTGATGATGGGAGAGATCATGGGAGATGATGGGAGATCTCCACACAGTGACATGTGGTTGGTTGAGCTGGGGCAGCAGTGGAGGGCTCACATCCCCATCCCTGCTGCTCCCTCCTGCCCTGACCCAGCCTGCTGTGCCTGCTGCTTCTCACAGGGTTTGACTTTGCAGCTCCCTGTCGAGCGACTTGGGCAAATACTTCCAAAGTCAGATGTCCTTACTCTATTTAAGCTACAAACTTAATCTGATATATTTATATCTGGAAGAGTTTGGAGGTGTGGTGGGTGATTTTTTCCCCTTGTTGTTTTTCCCACAGGGTGTCTCTCTATGACTGCTCCCATTCCTCAGTGGTTGTTATTGTTAAGATCCCATCATCTGACCCTTTATAATCCCTGTATTGGGTTACACTGCATTGCTGGACATGCTTGGTGTATGCTACTGATGGTCAATTTTAGACTCTCCCATCAGCCTATGACTTTCTTAAAAATAATGCAAGGTTATGTTACGTGGGCACATTCCTGACTCCTTCCAGCTGCACTTGGATTGGTAATAGAGGGGGGATTTATATGTGGGGGGATTTATAACAAAAAAAAAACGAAAGCCAACATTATAGAAATTGCTCTCCAATATCTGGCCACAGCATGTGTCCCATCAATTACCTTAAAAATAGAACAGTTTTAGGCACTCGAAACATGGGCTTGAAACATGGGCTGCCTCCTGTCAAATGGTGACACAGCAGTCAGGCCTTGCTGATATTCAAGTGAAGAACTTGTCAACCTTTTGCCTTTCAAGAGGGATAGGTTGAAATTTTTGAAGAGAAGGTTTAAATGAGAAAAAAGTCAATGAAGTGAAGCAATCCTGCAGGAGAGGCTGCTGGTTTCATTCCAGAGTTCATCCATATGTGAGTACCTGCCACACAAACAGCGAGCAGAGAGTCAGAATGGTTCATTACCAAGGGCAGACCTCTTCTCCTGCCAGTGTGCTCCTGAAGTGCTTTTGTTTAATGCTTGTTGGGTACCTGCTTAGCGTGAGTTTTGAGCTGCTGCTACCTGTAGGAATTGCTCTGTGATTGCTGCACAATCACAAGAGGTTTTCAAACACCTGATAGTGTTCTCAGTACCCCCATTCTCCTTCTCTTGTCTTCTGCTGGGGCTTTGAGTGCAGCTCTGGCACAGCACAGCTCTGCCCTCTGGTAGCAGTGCAGCAGCTTATTAGTCCAGGGATTCCTGAACAAGTGTCAAATTGGTGTGGAAATAGCAAGTGTCACCAGTGGAAGTGGCTTTCCTGTCTTAATGAAGGTTGAGAAATGTGTGATTGTTTTGGAAAGCTCTGAGGGGAACACCAACAAATGTTTTTGGGAATATGGGAGTTTAGACTTGGAAAAGTGTTTTAGACCCACTGTGAGCATGTCCTCACCTCCAGGGTGTTGTTTGTTGCTCTAATGTGCTGTTACCAGAACACCAAAACACTAAGCAGTGTGTTAGGAAAGGAAGTACATCCTGGAAACATAATTTATGGAGGAGAGACCTAAGGTAGGCAAAATATGATACCCACCTTGGAAATCTGTGGGATTAGCACCCATGTCACCAGGAAAGGTGTCACCAGGCAGCCCCTTGCTCTACATCTGATGGGGAAGGCATCATTCCCAGTCTAGAGTTTCCTAATCGTGGTATTGACAAGTGATATATTTCTGCTTAAGAGAAAAAGTGGTTTTCAAACACCTGATAGTGTTCTCAGTACCCCTGTTTTCCTTCTCAAGAGGACTTCATGGGTTTGACCCTGCTTAACTTAGATGATCTGACAAGACCATGGCCCAGGATGGCCTGGCTGAAGATCATGGAAACCCAAGAAGGTGGCATGGGGCTTTATTTACAGGCAAGAAATTAGCAAGTGAGAAGCAAGCACTGCATGGACAGCTTCTGTGGCCCAAACTGCATCGTTTGGAGAGTAGCATGCTGGCTACTGAGGAACATTGATTTATTTGAGAACATCAGAAACCCTTCATGGGTTCTATTATGGGCAGCAATCACTGGGGGTTAGAGCTGCTGGAGCAGATAGATTGATGTGTGGGTCTGTTGTTGTGCTTGCTACTGCATAATATAAAACAAGGATAAGGACATCCCTGAAATACCAAAGGGGCAAATGGAGCCATTGCATTCTTGGCTTGGGCTTTTACTATCTTTACCACTTATGAGGTTCTTAAATTTTTGCCCTCTTCCCTGCTGTGTAACAGCATGAATCAAATGAGGACCTTTAGATAATGGACTTTTAATAGAGGTTAACAGGGCTTAGAACTCCATGTTTCATGTTACAAAACACAGCAAAGAATTACCATCATCATGCAGAGCCTATTTTGCTGCTGGCAGATTCCAGCAGAGCATGGTTGAGAGTGTGATGAGAAATATGGTTTAAAAATTGGCAGGGCATGGTTTCATAGCCTCTCCCCCATGGTTTTGCTCCTATGGAAGCTGCATTTGCAAGGTGAGGATTTGATTTGATACCCCTGCAGAGAAAATTTGAAATTATGAGAGGAAATCTTTCTAATCCAAGGAATGGCCCAAACTGTGAGTAGCAAAATTAACCACCCTACTCTACTGTTACAAAGAAACCATGGACATGGTGATGTTGGAGGTTTGCCGTGTGAATTTAGCAGCCTATAAAATATTCTGAAGAAAGAAGGAGGCACTTGGATGAAATGGACACCTAACAAAAAAAAGGAGTTTGGGGAGTTACATCAGGTCTACAAATGTAACAAAGTAAATCTTTGTAGTTGCTTATTAATTCTGAAAAAAAAGAAGGTAAAAAGTAGGAGAAGGATGATCTGGAGATGAACTGTCACCTAAGGAGAGTTGACAGAGCAAATGATGTTCATGACAGGGCCAGGCCAGTCAAGAAGCAGGCAGTGGCATTGCCCCAGGATGGGAGCAGGGATATGCCATGGGAAATGCTTCCCTGGGAGCACTCAGGCTGCTTCACGGGGCTGGTGCCTGTCCTTGCATGGACCTCTGTCCCCAGGCACAAGGTGCATGTTGTACCAGCTCTACCCTCCTTTTTTCACCTTAGAGGACTTTCCCCAGACCAGGAAGTGAGGCTTGGGAGAGGTCACCAACAGAGGGTGGCTGCACTCACATCAAAACCCCCTGTGGCGATCAGCCAGGGCTTAGACCTGGCCTAAGGCAGTGCAGGGCCTGTGGTCTTTGGCCCTTTTGAGATAATTGGAGATGTTATGGACACAGAGACCTTTCTGATTCTTCCCAGAGGCCAGATTTCACCATCACATCTCACAGGGGCTGCTGATGCCCCTTCATCCTGCTCTGGTGATTCCAGGGTGATGCCCTGAGCGGTGCAGGGTCCCGGGAATCCTCTGGAACATGTCTGTCTTCTGCCTCCCTCAGTGGGGGACACAGCAGCTGCACTGAAATGTCAGAAGGGTTTGCACAGCTGACAGGTTGCTGAAAATGGAGCATGGCCATAAATTCTCTTTATCCAGCCAAGTGCAGCTTAATATAGACTTAGCTGCACGGGCTGTGTCCCACACTGAGCCCGAGAGCCGCCACAGCCCAGGACCAAAACATGAACTTGTCGATTTAACCAGATCAACTACTGCTAGTGAGGGGGAAAATAAGAAAATCCTTTGAAATTTATCTTTCTCTTTAGGTATAAAAAGTGTTAGAGGAAGGAGGAAAGAATGAACATGTCTGAACTCGGCCAAAACTCCGATGAAGACGTGTGTCCTGAGGACATTGATGAAGATGAAATCCTGGCTAACCTGTCCCCTGAGGAGCTGAAGGAGCTGCAGAGTGAGATGGAAGTCATGGCCCCAGACCCTGAAATCCCAACTGGAATGATACAGAGGGATCAGACAGAGAAACCCCCCACGGGGAGCTTCGACCACAGGTCCCTGGTTGACTACCTGTACTGGCAGAAGGCATCCAGACGCATGCTCGAGGATGAGAGAGTTCCTGTCACCCTCTTGCCCTCCGAGGTAACAACCGAAAAATCACAAATATTTATTATGCATCAGCAGTGGGATCTGTTTTGTAGCTTTAATACCTTAACCTGCCTCTGCTTCTGTCCCTTACGTAAGGTAGAGTACAAACAAATGCAGATTAATCCTAAAAGCCTCATCAGTGATAGAATCCAGCTTGGACTGATGTCAGGGTTAGTAATTTTTTAATTGCTTTTCCCAAATATTTACTTAAGCTTTTTAATAGAAAAAAAAATCCTAATTCTGATTTGAGTAAAGCAAATCACTGAGAAACTGTCACAAGATCAGTTTTGGAGGATGTAACTCTCATTAGTTTGATTTCGCATATGGAGGAACACCACATTGCTTTTCCATGGAAGATTATATTAATCATACAAATTAAATTATTAATTGACAGAATTTAATGAGGTACTGGAGAAAAATCCCAAATCACTGCATTTTAACAGGGTGAAACTTTAACAACCAAGCATGCAAATTCTTGAACTAGCTCAACCATACTCAATACAATGCTTAAATTTATTTGACTATCCCCATGACTTTGAAATAAAGTTAGGGTCATACTTAGATATCTTTCAGGATGAGGGCTACACTTAAAAATAGGTTAATAGAATTGAAACTTGGCCAGATGAAACACATCCATACTTGAATGTGAAGTTCACTGGAAGTGAATTTGAGGTAACTGATTTATTTTATTTTTGTTTTAAATATCAGTGGTTTGCTAATACACACCAGTGTGGCACACCCCAGACTTCCCAAGGCAGGTTTCATGGGCTGTTTTGGAGACCAGGAGAAATCTGTGGGATTTTTTCCTCCTCCTGCAACACTCTTACACTCGAAGAAACAATTTTGTAAACACTTCTGAGGTTAAATCTGAAACCTGGGCGTGGAGCTGTCTGCTGCATTCACAGCTGGTCAAAAAATCCCCATCCAAACCCACTCACCACCACAGCAAAGGGGAGCCACAGCCCCAAGGGCAGAAGTGACTGGGACCATTTTGTCTCACTTTAGGTGCAGCACAAGCCATGGCAGTGTCCTGCCTGAAGAGTACAAATCTCAGGGAAATGGCTTGATTTTATTAGTGCTTTATTAGCATTTCTCTGTGATGGAGGAACCGCTTGCAAAAAGATGCTTGACAAACTAAAATCTCAGCAAGGAGTGTCTCTGGAATTGGAGATGTTTGCAACTAATTTATTTGGATGATGGAAGCAACTGCTTTGTGCAGGGGCTGGTTTCTTATCTCTGGACTCCAAACTCAGCTAATGTTTTGTCTTCAGTGCTGCCTTAGGTGTGATGCTCTGGGACTGCCAGAGCAGGTGGCCTCGTTGTCCCTTGTGCTGGACGATTCCACAGTGGTCACAATGTGCCCTCTTCACTCCTCCTTGGGCTGAGCAAACCATCAGGGGGTCACACTGATGTCCCGTGCTTTGTGGCATATGAAGGAAACTTTCTCTCTTGTCAAAGAAATGATAAAGATTACATTAAATCCAGAAAGAGACTTTGGATCAGAAACTCTTAACCCCCAGAAGGGTTCAAAGACCATCTTAACATATCATTAAATATGTTCAGGATTTAATTGTTAGGACTTAATTTAGTAGGCAAAGATGAGAAACTGGTTTGCAGCCTCTTTAGGAACAAGTTGTTCCTGTGTTCCCAAGCAAGCTGGTACAGCCTGAATTTACAGCAGTGACACTTTTAAGGATTATTCTCTACTGTATGGGCAAAGAGGGACCTAAATCCAGCTGCTATGTGTTTATTTGAGCAGAAAGTTCTTGTAACAAAGATGTTTTGCAACTATTTCAGCTGTGAGGTTTTGTCTTCCTCAGAGAAGTGCTGCAGAGGAGATGGAAGGAGAGGCTGGCAGCAGCAGCGAGGTGGCTGGTGGGAGAATGCCAGGAACAGAGGGAAAAGAGAGACATTACCAAAATGAGCACGTGTCTGAGTCAAGAACACAACCTGGGGACACAAAGGAAGATAGAAGTGATAAGGAGAGAGTGGTGGAGGAGGATGAGAAAGAAGAAGCAGAGGAGGAAGAGGAAGATGATGAAGAGGAAGAAGAAGAGGAAGAAGAAAATGAGACTGAATTGGAAACAAAGGAGAATTACACCAATGAGAGCAGTCACATCAACCAGATAAGTCAGAAGCCAGGTACAGAACCAGGAGAAATCAAAGAAAAGCCTAAGGAAAATGAAAAGAAAATATCAAAACTGAACATCCCACAGAAGTTAGCACTGGATACCAGCTTCATGAAGCTAAGTGCCAGGCCCTCAGGAAATCAAACCAATTTAGAAGACAGTTTGGAGAAAGTCCGAAAAAACAACCCAGACATGAAGGAGCTCAACCTGAACAACATAGAAAATGTCCCCAAGGAAATGCTGATAGATTTTGTCAACGCCATGAAAAAGAATAAGAACATAAAAACGTTCAGCTTGGCCAATGTGGGGGCTGATGACAACGTGGCGTTCGCACTGGCCAACATGCTGAGGGAGAACAGGAGCATCACCACCTTGAACATTGATTCCAACTTCATCTCTGGCAAAGGCATCGTGGCCATCATGCGCTGCCTGCAGTACAACGAGACGCTGACGGAGCTCCGCTTCCACAACCAGCGGGGCCTGCTGGGCCACCAGGCAGAGATGGAGATTGCCAGGCTGCTGAAAGCCAACAACACCCTCCTCAAAATGGGCTATCACTTCGAGCTGCCGGGGCCCAGGATGGTGGTGACCAACCTGCTCAGCAGGAACCTGGACAAGCAGAGGCAAAAGAGGCAAGAGGGGCAAAGGCAGCAGCAGATGAAAGAGCAGAAAGAGTTGATAGCGATGCTGGAGAATGGACTTGGGTTGCCTCCCGGGATGTGGGAAATGCTGGGGGTACCGCTGCCTCAGCTGAGGATGCAGGAGCCCCCACAAGCCCCCAAACCCCCCGTCCCTGCAGCTGTGTCACTGAGCAAAAGGCAGGAGAACACGAGGCCACCAGCACCCGAGCAGCCGTGCAGGGAGAAACCCATCAGCTTCAAAGTCGTCAAGCTGAAGAAGACTCAGCGCAAGCCCCCTGTGCCAGAGTACGTGGAGCCTGCTGAGAAAACCAACCTCAAAGACGTCATCAAAACACTTAAACCAGTTCCCAGGAGGAGACCCCCTCCCCTGGTGGAAATAACCCCAAGAGATCAACTCCTCAACGACATCCGCCAGAGCAACGTGGCGTATCTCAGGCCGGTAAGTGCAGAGTGGTGCCTCTGAGGGGAAAAAGGCACTCACCTGCTGTGCTCTGAGCCCTGGCTGGAAATGTTGGGCATTTGCAGGGCTGGCAAATGTACCTGCACATGGCATTGTCACCCTTCTGTGTCAGGCTGCCACTCCTGGTTGTTTTCCAGCAGCACTGAGGTATGGCTTGCGCAGGGAACTCACTGCAGGCACCACGGCTGCAGCCTTGTGCACCCCTGGCTGCATCCACAAGGTTAAAGAAAGGAAATTCACCCAGGAGGTGAACAAACCCACAGAAACTCAACCTTACTATACTCCTAACAGTGTATTACTTATGACTATTATAAGACTGTTGTTTCAGGAGTACAACAGGTATTATTTTTCACATCAGGCCCCCATAAACCCCATGTTTCTCTCCTCAATAGCTGTGTTTTTCCTTAGCTCTCACTTTACACAAGAGAGCACTGTCACTTGGCACACACTTAAATCCAGCCTGGACTCACAATCTGCAGCCCTGCTTCTGCCTGCCTCACCCAGTAACAAGGAGTGTATTATTTTAGTGGTCCTTTGCTGCTCATTCTTCTGTTTGTCCTTATGTAGATAAATGGCAAAATTCTGGTGCTAACAGGAAAAAAAGAAATTAGATCCACCAGCAGTGAAGATGGAACAAGGTTGTGGGAAGAAAGTAGTGGTACTGTAGGGGGTTTTATGTTTGTTTTCGAGTAAAACTTTGCCACTGAAAATTGGCTCAGTGGTCAACTCAAGTGAGCTCAAGATCATCCTGACTTTAGAATGCCAGTCCAAAACTGAAAACTGCCTCCTAGGTATGCTCTCACTTGGGTACCAAATTCATGGGCTTCTTCTCAAAATGCTGGCCACCAGATTTAACCTCTTGCTCTCCCCACCTGTTATATTCCCTTGCATTGATTCAAGACATCCTAAAAGCTGGCTGATGTGTTTGTAGCTTGATGCTTGTTTGTGTTGCCAAGGCTTGAGGAAGAGGACAGAAAATCCCTTGTAGTTAAAAATAGTCAAGTAGTATTTTGTAATTATTTTTTCTTTCAATACTGGCATTTTAATATAGTGAGACTAATTTTTCTTTCATTTATACCTACAAAGAAATAATTATTTCCTCAGGAATTCCAGACAGAGTAGTTTGTCCTGATATTTTGGCAGGTGCAGGTTCTGCAGCGAGCTCAGATTCTGATCCAGGATCACCCTGAACATTCTGTCCTGTAGGCAAGGTTTGGGGATCTGAGTTTCTGCTGGCCAGTCCAACTTGGCTGCAGCCAAGGCTTCTCCTCGGGGCATTTCTGGCCTTTCTAGGCCAGTCTAGGATTTGCATTTTGGTTCCACATCCCAGACAACAAGACCTGCTTGTGGAAAGCTCACAGAAGGACCAACCTGTGCTGGTGACAGCAGGTTGGTCCTTCATGGCCGTGGGAGCTGCTGCCTTCCCATCTCTCAGGAGGCTGGAGGACAATGGCACTTGTTCTCTGCCAGGCACAGCCCTTGTTTTGGACAGTATTGGTTGAGAAACCTTGGTGCTGCCGCGTGCCAGGGGCAATACTGAACCCCAGCCATTCCCCCGAAAATGATCAGGAGGATTTTATCTATGAAAGCTGTGGGGTTAAAGATGGAGAGATCAATTCATGGTGCATCCTAAATATGCCAGATAACAATTGCTATCACAGCCCATGGAAAGATGGAATGATGGACACATACTGGGGGCTTGGGGTGGTTTGTTTTGGTGGAGTGTTTGGGGATTTTTTGGGTTGGTTCTTTTTTGGCCTCTGTCATCAGACCACTTGGCTTGTATTTGAGGCATCCTCCGTGATCTTAGTAACTCCTTTTTGCCTCAATTCCCTCAGCTTTATTTCTAAAATGGAGTTTTGCTGCTTGAGCTGAGCTGGGTGTTTGTTCTCTCTGTGGTGGGACTCAAGGCCTTCAAATTGATTTCCTGGACCTTAAGCATTGCAAACATCAAGTGAGACATTCCAAACAAAAGAGAGCTCCCAGCCAGAGCTCCTTGGAGTTCCCAGCTGTTATATTTTAGTTTCTGGGGGTTTGTATTAGACTAAACTGGTCTGATAAATAAGGCTGAGAAATTTCCTCCTCCTAATACTTCATGTCCTTGTTCAGGTGCCGTTGCCAAAGCAGCTGGAGTGAGAGACCAGACTGACCTGAAGAAAACAACTTGGAAAAAGGACTACTCAAGTTTTGCTTACAACTGTTTCAGCAGATGTTTTCTGCAGAACCCAGGTGGTGTATTCAACTCTTTGGGAACAAAGCTTGTGATACACACTTGTATAAGTGTGGTGAAAACGGCTGGCATGGGAAAAGTCAGTGCTCAGTGTTTCCATCAGGTATCAAACAATCCCGCTGCCATCTGTCTGCCAAGTGGATTTGAGGCTTCAGTTTGTTGTGGGAGTATTTTCTCAGAGGCATCAATAACCTTGTCTTTCTAGTTTGTCAGCAAACTATTTTGCTTCCACGTTGTCCTTCTGCTGCCAGATTCTGCAGGAACACGCTGTGCTTTATCTTATCTTTCTTTTCACACACATGCTACTTTATTACTCTCTTGTCCATGAGAAATGTATTTGGTTTCCACGTATACAGCTTCATTTTTTAGGCTAAGGAAACAGAAATGAAATAAAGCTCTCTCTGTAAGAAGTGTGCAGCACTTCTTTGCTAACAAAGCACTCACAGAACGACTGCTCTGGTACAACAAACACCTTCCAAGCTCCCTCTCTTTCAGAAAAATGTCTAGTGGGTATTTACCTGATCAGAATTTAAAAGATCATGCCATGCTCTGCTTTGAGAACTGTGATGTTCATTCCCTGTGATTCACCACTCTCTTACTGCAATCCTTAATTGCAGCCACCTTGGAGAGCACTGAAATTCCATTTTAGGTCTCTCTCCACGCTGTTTGTGGCAGGAGGATGAGCCCCACCTCTTTTCCAGGGGTTTAAGAAACTCCTAATTCCTCCTAGTATGATGTGTGAATAGCATGTCACATCCTGGCAGGGCTGGATTTGAAGGGGTAAGACCTGTATGTACACAACTCAGTTTTTCCTTAATATTTTTGTGATATTTTTTTTTTCTCCTTCCTCTTTACAATCACATTAAGTTCTTCTGTTGTCTTTCTTGTAAAGCAGCTACAGGTAAGTCATACTCTTGTGAAATATATCCACAAGAGACCAATTGTTTTAGGGGCTTTTTTCTTTGTTTTTTAAAGCTATAAGGCACAGGGAAAGAACAAAAGCTTTCCCTGTGCTAAAATGCACCTTCCTGTGGCTGCTTGATCCAAAGGCACAGCTTTGTAGCTCCTGGCAGGATTTCCTTCAGGTGAGTTCATCTCTGAGTGGTAACTCTCAGCAACCTTCCCCTGGCAGCTAAATCCCAGTCCCATCCTGCTCCCCCTTCCCATGTTTATTTTTATAGTCCTGTAGTATCAGCAATGTCCAAGACCTCTTGAATCCAAGGTAGTCTCTACTGTCACTTGTTCAAAATTTCATTTGTTCTTGTCCTTTTGGTACCTATCACCTGGTCCCTTTCCAATCTCCACCTTCCAAACTTGTAAAGCTCCTTCTCAGCTGTGCTTTTTTTTGCAAATGTAATGCCCCAAACTTGGGAAAGCTGGTTTCTGTATCGTCCAAGAGAGAGCAAGTAGCTTTAAAGCATCACATAATGGGGAAGTGACATAAAAAAAAAAAAAAAGTAATTTTCACTGCAGCCCTCTCTTTTTGAAAAGGCGAAGAGTAGGAAAAGAAGCAGCTTGGTACTTCCAACCAAGCCCTTGCACAGAGCACAGCAGCAAGTGACAAATGCCCAGGAAAGCTGCAGATCTCTGTGCTCTGGGATCCAGAGATCTCTGTGCTCTGTGCCTCCAGGGAGGCAGACACAGAGATCACACCATTAGTTTGACTGCAGCAGAGCTGGTACTAGTACTGCTCAAGGCACAGCTCTCAGTAATCCCAGAAGAAGAAATCCCTCTCAGGTAATTAACAGGAATTGAAATCCCAGTTAAGTAGAGTTGAGTTATATAAGAGACCAAAGCTGCATGAAGAAATACCATAAGTATCCCACCTCTGTAGAGCAGCTGTTTTAAGGATGCAAGAGCAAGGCTGGAACATTTCAGCTCAGAGGTCCCTCAGGCCTCAACAAAGCTGACACAGAGCAGTCAGAGCCAGCAGCTTAATCCCCAGCACGGGCTAGTGGCATGAGCCACAGGGTGACACAGATCTCCCACCATCCCAACCACAGACACAGGCACAAGCTTGAGTTTCCAACCATTAGAATTTATTTTTCTTCATAACTGTGCAGTTTTTAAAATGCTACTGTAATGATGAAGTCATAGGCTATTATGTTCTTTAGGTGTGGAAACAGTTTTTGAAAACAAAGACCATGCGCTACAAGTGAGGAACAGGCCATTGACTCTTCAGCTGGAATATACAGACATTTTTGATAAATACTGATCACCTTAACACTTAAATGGAATGACATGTTCAGAGTTCTACACAGTTCACTATGAAAACAGCATGGCAAGTTACATAAAAGCTTCAACTTCAAGGATCCTTGCTTTTTTGTTAAATTAATTACTTGGTTAGAAAAGAGAAATGCAAGAATATTTGAAATGGAGTCTCACCTGGACAACTTTCTCCCCCTGTTGTTGGTAAGCTCCTGTTATCAAGATGATTCCATCAGAGCTGGCAGTTAAGTTGTGTATATATAAAAGAATCCCCCACACTGCTTTCAACATCAGGAGTGTTAACAGGCCAATATCTTCATGAATTTGGAATGGGTTTTCAAAAATTGTATCTTGATATTTATTGCTTTTACTTGTAAACCTGAAATCCAGTTTATTCCTTTGAGGAGTGTTGGAAGTACAGAGTCAACAGATGCATGTTTGACCTGTATCTTTGCATTCTGGGTGAGAAGAAAGAAAAAGATGACCCACGCTCAAGAACACACATACATCTCCATCTACAAACAGCTTGTGCAGACTAAAGCAGGTAAGTCCTAAAGTAGCAGTATTTAAAAACACCAATGGGGTAGAAAACCAGCTCATCCAACCTATCTCTTTTTCTCCCATGCTTGGCCAGAGTTTAGCTGGTACATAAGGAAGTTTGGCTCTCCTAGAGAGGGGAGCAGTTCTGTGGATGAGGATTTTAGAGAGCCTGAAGATAAATGTTACTGGGACTGGCAGGCAGTGCCATGTATATTCTTCATGCTTACAGCTATTTAGATTTTTTCAGGGCTGCTAAAGGAGGGCTGTGAGGTGAGGACAGGAACCCAGACTGGGTACAAGCACTGCACAGTTTTACCACGTGCCAGTTAAGCTGGTAACGTGGTCTCTGTAATACAGAGCACTCAAGGGAGGGATTTGGAGGATGCAAGAGATACCTACTTGTGATACATTCCAACTCATCTGAGCATCACCAGCCTCAAAGGTGCTACCCAGCATGACCTGGCTAAACTGCAATATTTTAGAACTGAGATGAAAGGGATGTTGCTTTAATAGACCAATTTGCTACAAGACAGTTTGAGAGACTGCATTCCATAGGTTTCTACCTCTTCCTCCTCTACTCCCAGAAGAAGAGACAAGCAAACATGGTTAAGTTAGTATGTATTTGTGTAAACACCAGAACATTTTGCTATACAATAGAAAAAAAGTTGCTGTTTGTATGTTCTTAGAGGAGCCCTGAAGACCTTGGAATACCTGTATCCTGCAACTATTAACCTGTACCACATGCATTTCCTGTTTTGTACATAAACTGAAAGCAAGCTTGAACAATAGTAAATAGCAACTACACTCCTGCAACAGGCAGAAATGCCACGCTGCAGCTGCTTACTCCTTCACTTTAGATATGTAGTCAGCCAGTTTGTTGATACTATCCTCTTGCTGTTCTAGAGCATCCAGTATGAAGCCCATCGGGGTCTTCTTCAAGCCTATCCCCTCCATCTTGTTCTGCAGCTTGTTCTGTATGTTCCGGAGCCTCAGGGAAGCGTGGACAAACATCACTGCATGACAAAAACACCCTCATTAATTGTTAATGCCCAAAGAATGCATAGCTCTTGCAGCACTTAAGACAAATCCCAGCACAGTGACATCACTGGAAGATGATGATGTATCGATGACTGCTGAAGTAACCACAGGTACCCATTTAATAATAACATTAAAGATGGCTTCTGCTGCTTTGTGTCTCCTCTCCCAGTTCTGCTTTGGGACCACTTAAACACAGATAGCAAAGTTAACAGCTGACTTAGGCTCTGCAGACTTGGTTGAGAAAGCTCAAGTCACACACCTCTAGCCCCTCAGAGAAGAAAACAAATACTTACAGAGGAGAGGAAGCGTGATCCCAAACATGAACACCATGACATCTCCCAGGTAGGAGATCAAGAAGTAGCTAGACAGCATGATGGCCAGGACAAACGTGGTTGGGTACTGCTTCTTCAGCTTGCGGAGTACATCCTTGTTGTGTGACATCCACACAAAGCCCAGGAAAACCAGCACCACCACAGTGCCACCAATGAGCATGTTCAGGGGACTCAGAAACCTGGAGAGAAGAGGAACAACAACCAAAGAGTTCTGTTTTCAGAACCTTCATGTCTTGTGTGTCCACAGAAGATCAGCAAGCTCAGTGCTAATGTTACCAGGGAGGTAAGGCATTGAAAAGGCAGTTGCTGTTGTGAAGACCTTCACCAAGGTCTTTAGCAGGAGATAAATAAAGTAAAAACTACAACTGAAGAAGAAACCCTTAGTGTTGAATTTGGATAGTCTTTATGTTCTCTTCCTGAGCTTAGCTCAGGATGATGAGTTTCTGCAGCACATCATCATAGAAGCACTTCCCACCAGGATCCCTCCTACCTCTGCAATCAATTCATTTGATATCACACCCAGAGTCAGCATATCCAGACAGCAGATGGAGACAACACTGACTGATCCTTTCCCTTCACATGACCACAACCAGGCTCAGGCTAGGCCTTCAGATGAAATAGCTCTTCATGCTACCTTGTCTAGGTTTGCAAAATGGGAAAGGTAGAACACTGAGTAAAGGAAGTCACTTCAGTACTTTTCATTTCTGAATAAACCCATAAACCTTCTCATTGGTTTACATTCAAACAAAAGAATTGTATGAACCTGCAAAAGTAGCTTGCCACTGTTAGCACAACAGATGGAAGCCCAGTCCCAAGCAAGCATGCCTGAGAGTCAGAAGGAAATGGAGTATGTGATAAAGGTCTTACAGGAACAAGAGCCAGGCTTGGCAAGAGAGTCACTGCTGAGGTTTGTGTTCTGTTATTGCTATCAGAGTTTCCAAGCAAACCAAGCCACCGAGTGGATCAGCTCTGGACTATAAACAGCAAGTCCCTTTTTGGACAAAGGCAAGAATGTCACCTGCTCAAACCACCTCCCCAAGTATTCAGGGCTTGTTCAGAATCAAGTGTTCAGCAATGACTTTGCTGAGCTTGTTTCTGTACTCACCCAGAGTTCAGGCTCTATGGTATTTCACTTAAGTAGTATTAAGTTATGTGAATTCATGTGCATTCTGATTTTCTGGCTTTCACATGCACTGATCTGATTACACAGCAGCTGAGGCCTCCGGGCTATTACAACTATGGCAGCAGCATGACAGCGCCCCGATAAAGGAAGACATGCTCAAGGTTTACTCTTGCAGACTTTGCAGCTCATCCTGCTGCTCCAAAGCTACCATGCCCAGTGACTCACCACTCCTCCCCACTGCCAAGGAGGATGTTATGGTTTGTGGTCTGTGCTTCACATCCGGCCCAGGCCGAAGAAATCTGCTGCTGGACTGGTACTGCCAACACGCTACCTGCAGTGCTAGGGAGGGAGCATTTGCCTGGAGCAGGAAGAACCCCCAAGAATTATTTCAGAGCAAGGACTGGCTCTTGATCCTTAAGTCAGTTGTGCCAACAGGGGATGGGACAGCTGGACAGAAAAAGATTAAAATTCGAGTAGTTCCCCACCTGCTCCTGCTACTCAGTCTGAAAAGCCAATCGGTCTTTTTGGAAGTGGTGACAGGCCAGACTTGCTTGTTGCATTTGAGTCACTCCCTGTAGCCAGCCAGATTATATTTAGCTCTGAATTGTCAATCTAAAGTTTCCAGGCTGGAAAAAGTGAACAGCATGGCTCTGGAAAGAAATCAGTTTCATCTGTGCTCCTTTGCAGCAGGAGGAGGGTGACTCATGACTGGACCACACTGGTGCCTGGGTTATATATGTACTACTGGACATATGAGATTCTTAAAGTAGGATTCACCTCCACACCTCAGCTGTCTTGGAGCAGAAATGGCCAAACTTACACAACTCACAGAAATCTTTTTTTTTTGTTGTTGCTGAAAATCCATGGACAAGATCATCCTGGAAGCAATGAAGATCTAGGTAGAGCTCCACTCTACACTTTCCATGTGCCTGGAAAATACTCTCAAAGCCTTATCACCCCTACGCTTCCCGTTACTCTTATTACAACTTCAGAAACTTCAGGGTAGTGAAGAACCATCCCTCCATATTTATGAGGAAGAGACAAAGACTTCTCTGCCCTACATTTCTTTCTGGTACCTCACAGGTTCTGTGTAACTGCCTGGCTGTAAGGGATATGAAGAGGGGTGAGGGGAGAATGCATTCAGAAGATCCCTCTTTTCTGAGGAAAGTGATTTGAATCACATGTTTTCTGAAGTGGGCTGCATTCCAACGTGTACAAGGGAACAGTGAACAGAAGTATCAAGTGAAGGCATTCAGAGCCACATGAACACAGATGGGGATCACAGTTGCCACTGAAAACCAGCATTCACATTATCAGCCATGTGTCCATAGACTTCACTACTGGTGATTACAGTGCTGGATACAGTGTCATATGCCAAAGCCACCCTTTACTGCTTGACTCGCCCACAGCATAATTTACAGCACTATCTAAGATTATCCTAGAAATTCATATATAGAAAATTCTTCTACAACAATGGTACTATTAAAGAAGGCAGAACTCCATTGTCCAGTTTCACTCAGATCTGTTGGCACGCTGCTCTCAATAGCACAATAGCTAAAAACTAAAAAGGAAAAAACAGGGATATGTAATTTTAGGACAAGAGAGACTGGGGAAAAAGAGAGCTGTGTAACAGCTCTAGAAGTCACCTTGCTGTTGAACCACCAACACTGATATTGGCCTTATTTATACAGAAGTCAGAACACAACAGGACAAATTTGTGCTCAGGCAAGGAGGCTGGAAGTCTTTCAGAGATGCAGAGGAAAGGTAATTGACCAGCCATTAAGTATGTTACAAGATACTTTCTAAATATAATTTCCTTTAGCAGGGAGAGACCTGCTAAATGAGGATGAGACCTCAAATACCTAAAAATGCAATGCACAGAACTACCAGCATGGCAAGGGTACGGTGACTTGAGTTTATACTGCTCAGTGGACTTAGGGGAAGAAAAACTCTTTTAGGTTGGACATAAAATCCACTAATTTCTCTGACCCTGAAAGCAGTGAGTGTGGAAAGACTAACAGCATTTGGGGGTGCCAATAGCCCAGAGCACCCCAGCTGGATGATCTCCTTTGTTTTCTGTGGTGACAAGGTACAACCCTGGTGGGATGCTGTGACCTCCAGTACAGCTGGGACACAGTGACAAGGAAAAGACATCACCCAGATTCAGTTTCCTGCTGCCCGGCAGATACCAGGCTTCCTTCAGCATCCACCTAGATACAAAGTAGAGACAGGGAAAACAAATACATGAAAAGAAACATCCTGGATGGCTGCAGGGACAGGGGCATTGTCCTGTGTCAAGTAGGACCACGGGACACTTTGTATTGGTAGAAGCAGCCTCAGGAGAGCAGGGATGCTGGGGGTGCAGTTGTGTGGGAAGAAGTACTGGCAGCTACCCCTGGCCAGCAGAAACAGATGAAGATGAAATACTTTCTTTTTTTTTCAAACTAGATTCATATTTCTAGGCACTGCCCTACATGCATCACAAAACAGGTCAGAATTCTCACACAAGAGCAGGAAAACACAACAAGCTGCTTTCAGTGAGTTATCACATCACCTCTTCTTGTCAGGTTGTTTCATACCTGCACACTTGTGCACAGCCTTACAGCAGGAGAGGGGGAGGACATACAGCTGGAGCATAGGGAAAAAAGAGCTTGGCAAGGCACACTCTTTGTGTAAGGCAAGTAGCCTCCAGCAGCACAAGCCCAGAAATAGGATAGGCCACATAAAAAAGCAAAAGCAAGATAGCTCCATCCTCATATCATCTCCATTTTAGATGACTGTCTTGGGGTGATTATTCAGCAGTTGCTGTCACATCTGTTTCTTTCACATGTGACCAGGCAAGTCTGAACAAAGGCGCTGAGTAGGAGACTAGCAGTCATTGAGAACATTTTTTAATTTAGAGCAGCTCAGTTAGGCTGAAATAAGCATGAAAATGCCTTCTTAGAAGGCTTTTTGCTTCACCATGGCCCAAGCAGTGGGCAGGTTAGAGCACTAAAATGTGCTCATTTGTATTAATTTAAATAACTTGAAAAATGAAGTTCTGCCTCCTCTCTCCCCATACTCTGAGCTTCACTGAGGTTATACAGCTGTAACTACAGGTAGCACACAAAACTATAAATAGCACATTGTCTTGAGGGATAGTCCTCAGCATCCATGGATTTAGCAATGCTTCTGTACCTACTGTTGCTCACTTGCATGACTTTGAGAACAGGAGACAGATTCCTGCCTGTAGAACTGCCACACCTTTATGAAGTTATGCACCAATATTATTATGCAACATGATTTAAAATTATGCGTTTTGCTCGCTCGTTCTTAGTCTTTCATCAAGCATGAGAAAAACTAAACATTTTGCTGCCCTGAAGCCTTTGTTCCAACAAGGGGAATCCCTCCAAGTACACCAGCTAAGGTAGTGATCTGGGGAAGAAACATGGAAAAAAAAATATGACACAGTTGTTGACTGCTGGGGTTGTACAGATGGACAGTAGATGCTTTGAAGAAGTGGCAAAGGAAAGAGACATCAAACCTCAGGCTGCAAGGAGAATATTATTCCAAGACAGAATGAGCACTCTGATGCAGCATTCCGAAATTCAGCACGCTTTTTTAAAACTGTCAGATTCTGAAGCTAATTTTTACCAAGTACATGGCAACAAAAGCCTAGATGAAATTACATGAATTTAAAGTAGTTAAGTTTGAACTACATGATAAGAGAGGCCTTGCTGGAGTAGGTGGAAGAACAGACAAATTTCACTTATTAAGCAAATTGACTGTTTGAGGGAAGTTGCAAGATGTGGGAGGCATTGTAGGCCCTGATTTTAATAAAAATTCATACAGGACTCACAATGACAGGGCCCTGGCCCAGGGTAAGAACAGGGAGTCCAGTTCTTCTATAACTAGGAGAAAGGGCAGAATTTTGTCAAGAACTTGTTTTTTATCAGCAGTCTACTGCAACAGAGTTGTAGGGGGGAAAAAAAAAGAAAAAGCAGACAAGTCCAGAGTCCTTCTTAAAGGAATTTCCAGGGAGGCAGTGTGGCTGCTACCACCAGCCTGTATTTGTGGAGTGGCACTAATTCACAAATTTTAGTTTCTTGTTCACTGGTTTATTATTTTCTACCCACTCCTGTAGGCTGAAAGGAAAATCTGCATTACTGCAAAGCACAACTTAATTTACAGGTAACAGTAGCTACAGGAGAAGGCAAATGGAGGGAGAAAGGCAGGGACACGATGCAGAAAAGATCATTACAATTCCACTGTGCTCATGATAAGGTTACTCCATACCTTGTGGAGAGAAGGTAAAAGGCTGGAGAGGTCAGCTTTGTCGTAGGAGGGGCAGTAAACTAAAGCTGTGGCACAAAGTATTTCCAGTATCAAGAAAGCTCTGGGCTACAATTTCGGTGTCAGCCCAGCACAACCACAGTACTGCAACAGCTGAAAATACCATCTTTGCATTTCAAGTCTGTCTATATAATTAGATAGCTTATGAGCAGGTAAAGTTGGCCGTAGGTTAAGTTTAGTTTTGATCACAGGAAGACCACTTTATTAGTGGTTCCAATAATCCTGCCCTTAGGCCTGGACACAGCCCTGGAGTTCCTAAAAAGCCATGAATCATCATTTATCAGAGGTTCCTGCCCATTACAGAATGAAGTGAAAGACAACTTAGTCATCAATTTAAATTTATCAGGAGAACTTTCTTTACCTTTCTTCCAAAGCCACAGTCTGGCCAATTGAAAAGTATTTTCATTAAAAGAAATAGAAACTTTTTCTCTATTGAGGTATTATCCCATCTCCTTTAGAATTATTCCCCCATCGGATTTTCCTTCCATGTTAGAAGATTCAGGTTCATCATATACCAATGACTCTAAGACATGCAATAAAAAAACATGCGAGATAAAGATCCCACTTCAGGTTTTGTTAATCCATAAGTTTTCAACACAGAGAGTTATCACTCAAGATATTATAATTGCAGTTCTGATATTAGTTTCCATCTTCTGTGGCTCTCTTCCTCCTCCACCTCCCACCTCAGCACATTAGTAGGAAATAAGTGGGAGACAAATCTCCCTCGATCTGAAGAAAAGCAATCAGAGTTCAAAAGCAGGAATTTAGGAGGGCAAGTAAAAGCTGCTGCCATCCCTGTTTCACAGGGAGATACCCTGTCTGGAGATACCAAAATTATTTACAGTCTTTTTCCATCTTCTTGGGCAGAAGAGCTGTCCCTGCTTTCCAGGGACACTGTGATTTATCTGTTCATTGAGAGCTGGCTACAGCATCGTGCTCCTAATGAGGGTAATGAACACACAAATCTAGAATGAAGTGGCAGAAGAACAGCAGGACCACAGAAGCCTCATTTTGCCAGCCCAGTAGTCTGTAAAGCTCACTGAAACATATCCCCACCAAAATACACAAGAACAAGGCCTATGCAACTATACTGAACCTAAAACCATCATATGCATCAAGAAGAAAATGCAGGATTCTGAGCCTATCCTTCCACAGAGCACAGGTCCAAGTCCCCTGTGAGCCAGAGAATCTTTATCAACTTAGATGCTGGGTCAACAGTTTCAGAAGCCCTAACAGGATGCAGAATGCTTACCCCCTGCAAAAAAAAAAAAAAAAAAAAAAAAAAAATTTATTTAGGGGAATCACTTTAAGCCTCTGCAACATAAGAGATAAGATGTACTTCAGCCAAAGCCACTCTGGCCTGGTGGCTGGGCAGTTCTCCAATTTAAGCATTTGTGTGTTGTTTGTTGAGAAGAGTGGAGTATTTCAGTTTCCATAATAAAAGCTTAATCATCATTTCTGATGCATGTCTTGCTTAAGAGCTTTGTGACCAAAGATCCTAGAGCAGTACCTGAAACAGAGTCACGTAGCCTTTGTTTCAGAAGGTGATTATAAGGTTATTTCCTGATTCCCTACAGGAATGCTGGGTGTGACACAACATTGTACCAGCAGATGGTCCTACCTCGAAGGTCTGAATCCTACCCACCAGAACGAAATGAAGGGGTACCTTATTTATTTTACAGCGAAGTTTTTCGGTATGAGCTAGTTCAGAAATAAGAAGGGCTTGCCCTGAACATTACTTTAGGACAGTAACAGCAGAATTTATCGACGCATTTTTTAAAATTCAAAGCTGAGCGTGTCCCAGCCTGAGCAGCCGCGCTGGGCAGGCTCAGGAGGAAGCACAGATCGCTGCACAGGATGCGGCTCCGTTCCCCGTGAGCAGCGACATCCCGCACCCCAAGCATCGCTGCCTTCCGCCGGGCGCGGTGCCCGCAGCCTCCGCCTCGGGCTCAGGGCTGGAGGAGCAGCCCGAGGGAAAAGGAGATAACGCACAGGGAGCCCTCAGGCCGCTCACACCCCACCAACACATCACAAACCCGACTCCTACCGAGTCCCCCGCCGAGGGAGGCTGTGAACCAGGCCTCTACATTTTTAAACGACACCAGGGGTTCAAGGAGGGGCGGGAAGGGGAAAGGGGAGTGGAAGAGGGTAAGGGGAAAAGGAGGAAGGGAAAAGGCAGCTCCCCCGCCCGTGTACTCTCACATCCCGCCGGAGCCGGCCGGGCCCTTTCCCGTGGCACCGGGCCGGGTCGCAGAGCCCCCGCCCGGGGAGCGGGGCCGCCCCTCCGCGCAGCCCCGGCCCCGCCGGCCGCACC
>VYZP01025613.1:362910-393218 GCA_013400635.1 Hypocryptadius cinnamomeus
GGCCCGCCCCGCCGCTCGCGGGGCACTGTGGGAAGCAGAGGGAACTATGGCGGATGGTGAGGAACCGTAAGTGCCCTGTATGTGTGTGCTCGGCCGGCCCTGCCCCGGGCCCGGGGTCCCCTGTCCCTCCTCCCCGGTCTCTGTAGCGCGATACTGACCCTTCTTTTATTCTCTCTCTTTTAGGGAGAAGAAAAGAAGGAGGCTAGAGGAGCTGCTGGCGGATGGGTTAGTGCGGGGCTGCGGGCGAGCGGGGCAGGGGCAGCGCTTGCTGGGGCGGGGGTAGGTGAGGGCGAGCCGCAGCCCCGCAGGAGCTGAGGGCTGGGAGGAGGCTGCGGGGCCCGCGGGAGGCGCGGGCAGGGAGGAGGGAGCCCCAGGAGAGCTGGCGTAGGTGGGGCAGGGCCCTTGAGCTGGGGGAGAGGAAGCTCCCGGGGAGAGGAGCGAGGGGCTGCCCCGGAGCGGGGTGGGAGTTGCGGGCTCGCAGCTTGGCATGGTGTGCTGAAGAGCTTGGTGACGAGAGGGGGGAAAAGCTGCCTTGCCGGCCAGGGACCTGGGAGGGCCTCTAGGCTAGAAGCAGGTGACTTAAGTTTTTGGCTGAAAATTAAAAATTCAGACTGCAGAACAGTTGTCTCTGCACATTAAAACTCTTTAAAAATCTACGCGCTTGCCTTAAAGGCCGTGAAAACGAATGTTGAGAAATCTTTAACATCATCTGCTTCCATCCCTTAACTGTTCCATTCCATGTGTGTCCCTCTACCCCAGGGTCACCAGGCAGGCCTGCCTGGGCACTGGCAGTGCATGTGTGTCGGGATGGGGCCACAGCATTCCCGGGGCATGTGGGGTGGGAGGGGTGCATGCCATGTCCCCCAAAAGCATGGAGCTTTGGAGATGTGAAGGTGGCAGGGAAAAAGTCTGAGCTTAAAGTGATATAAGGACTGTGGTGCTCTGAGATTTTAAACAAAATTTAAAATGAAAATAACTCCAATAAATAAGAATGTTGTTGAACTCTTATACCTGGTCCTGCTGTAACAGCACAAAAAATAAACTTGAGAAACCTGTCTGTGAAATAAAATGTAAAATCTCAGGTTGAGTTATGGATGTTTTTCAGATCTCCACAATGTCCAACCCTCTAAAAAACAAACTGTACTCTAATTGCTAAAGTGAAGCTAGATCTTAGCATTTTTATCGATTAGGAAGGAAAATACACATCTAAACAGAATTACACATCTAAACAAAAAAGGAGTGCTGCTGTTGAGTTGCTGTTTGTAGGGACTATATAAAAGAATAAAAAAAATTGTTCTTAATGTCACCAAACACAGCTTCTACACTCATTTCCAGAAATGCTAAAAACTGTAATATCCATAGAAGCAGTTTTTGTGATGTCTCTTGACCCATTTTAAGTGCTTAATGCACTTCCTGAAATCTGTTGTACAGCAGATGAGGGGTTCTGCAGAGGGGGTGTTTTGTTTATTTACACCATTTCCCATTATGTGAAATATGTGTATTTTCACATTATTGTGAAAACTGGAGGAGATACAAAAGGGCATCTGAGGTTGAAAGACCCTTATGAATTCAAGTAATTTTTGTAGGTCTTATTTAACTGTTCATGTAGTAATTTCCCTCAACAGTTAATGAGGAGAGTTCAGTCTGCAATCAAATTATCATAGAATCCTAGAATGGTTTGGGTTGGAAGGGACCTTAAAGATCATCTTGTTCCAACCCGCTGCCATGGGCAGGGACATCACAGGTGAATTATAATTTATTTATTCCTGCAGTTTAGGGAAGTTTTTCCCTGTCACTGAAAATCTTTTGCAAAATCCATTGCCTGTAAGTTCAGTTACTATTGGCATACTGTGTTGTCCAAGTTCTGAATTCTGTGAAGATAAAGGAACTCACTCCAGATGTTTTCACCACATTTACCTTTGATTTTGAGATGAGTTATGAGCAAGTTATAATAAATTCTTAACATTACCCAAGAGTTATTAGACAAGTGCTTTTCATAGTGCTTCATAGGAGAAAGCAGATAACACTTTTATCAGTGGTGACACATCCTTTGCTGCTCAGGATTGGCTCTTTTATAACGAGCTTAGTTTTATAGTAACGTAGAACATAATCATATTTATTGAGTAGAACTCTATTTAATAGGGAAGTAGGAAGTTGATCTTATAGTAGAACATTACTTGAGAGCTGATTTTGAACTATTCCAGTAAGTCTCTTAAAAATGTAAATCTATATTTATGTACTATTAAAAGTGACCTGCAGAAGGAGAAAAGGGTATTGGAGTATTTGATGTAAAATTCTGCCTTGAAAATTTAAAGGAAGATAACTGCAAACATTCCTTTTTTTTCAAGTCAGGCTGTTACTGCAGACAGGCTCGAGGATGCCTGAAAAATGGGGCAGTTCTAATTCCATGGTACCACTTGGGGGTGAAGAACATTCAAGATTCATGTCTTTTAAAAAATATTTGTCTAAATAAACTACCCTGAAGATTCAGAGGATGATGTTGGGGCATGTTACTGTAATTTATTCAGAGCCTCACAATTGCAGTTACAGACTAATAAGTCTGTAAAAAAAATATACAAGACTTGACTGATGAAAAAACGATCACCCTCAAAATCGAAAGGAACAAGCTCTTTTTCAGTGTCCTCTTCAAATCTGAGGGAAATAAAAGCAGTAAGACTGGCCCTTTTTTATCTGCAGGTCAACTTTTACTAGTAACAGTTAAATCAGTGGGTTTATTGGAATGCCTGGGTTGTTCTTCCCCTCTGTGCATATTTATATTATTGCTTTCTAGTTCCACAAATAAAACCCACTCATGCAAATGCTCATGTGCATAACTTACAGGCATAAAGAATATGCAGATGCATTTGTACGAATGATCAATAATTTAGGTGTTCTTTGCATAGGAAGTTGGAGGTGTGGCTTTTCCTGTCTGATTTTCAGCTGAATTTACTGTGTTCTGTGCAGAATGGCTGTTGATGGTGGGTGTGGGGACTCTGCAGACTGGGAAGGTCGCTGGAACCATGTAAAGAAGTTCCTCGAGCGATCTGGACCATTCACACATCCCGATTTCGAGCCAGGCACTCAAGTGAGAAAGACTTAATTTCCATCAAATATCTGTAGAGTGTGTTGCAAATTAATGTAAACAGGTTCATTAATTGACCACCAGCAATGTGTGAGTACTAAAGCAGCATGAAGAGCTTGTGTTTTAATCAATTGGACATTATGGTCCTAGGAGAACGTGTTGTGTTCTTTTTATGAGTTTGTATTTTTAAGTTGTACACTGTCAACTTCAAGCTTGCTGTCATCATATATAAAAATATAGCAATGTATGAATTATGCTGTTTTTGAGTTTCACTTGAAAAATAGCAGCGTTTAACTCTCCATTTTTAAGTAATTTGACACAGTGAGGAATTTATTGTACTTAAAGAAGAAATTAGTGTTAATATGAATACTTTGAGAACTGGATAAGGTGTGTAGTAGGGTAGACTGTTTTAAATATTTCTTCTGCTTTTCTTCTTTTGTTGTACATTTTGTTTCAGGGCTTTTGGTTGAAAGTATTTTCCTGTAACCTTTTTAATGTACTGTTCCATTATTTACTAGTTGGAGACTGGGGTGAAGTAGAACAGTTCACAGAAAGCAGTTATATATTTAACATTTTCAGTTCTTTCTGTCCAGCAATGTTGTCTGTCTGTTTGGATTTATTTTGTATAATATATATGTGAAATATCTGAAGAAGGAAAGCATTATTACCTTAAACCAAATAATAATAATAAGAGTGGACCTTGCTTTTTTCATGGTCAAAAGTAATATAAAAGTAGTATACTGATATCAGCAAAGGTCTTGATTGTCTCTAAATGGGGATACATGAACTCAACAACTGATTAAAGTCCAATATGTAATAACTCCTAATGCAAAGCTGCTTTATCTGTAACTCACCAGGCACTGAAAAGTTATGGTAACCTGTTTGTAAGGATTATGAAGTAAAGCACAAATTGTATTAATTTTTTGTTTTATGTTTTCTGCAGGCCCTTGATTTTTTATTAAGCACATGTAAAGTGCTAGTTATTGGAGCAGGAGGATTAGGATGTGAACTCCTGAAAAACCTGGTAATTACTGTGTTTTAACCCTTTTCTTCTTAGAATCTTCTCTGTTTCTTTTTCTTTTTTTCTTTGACAAAACTGTCTTTTTAATTAGCTAATTTTGCAGTTCTGGTTGTATATAGCTACTAGAATTTTAAGTTTTAATCAACATGTGTAAAATACATGTTGATACAGACCATAAAGAAGAAGAATGGTGGAAAGGTGGAAAGGTGATATTTTCATATGTTGCATCTTATTTATTCAGCTATCTCAAAGCTTGTCTTGAGGTACAACAGGTTGCTTTGTATGAAGAGTAGCCAAAAGTTCATGTGCAGCCTTAAATCCAGTCTGATATTGGTGATTTTCCCTAATTGCCAGATCTAGGGTAGGGAAGTCAACCAAGGACAAATCATGCTCATAATGCTACAAAGTGTTGTTTAAATGAAAAAGTTCAATTACTTTGTTACTGTGGATTTTATCCTCACAAGCACTGATATTTATCTCAGTGTATCAGTGTTATGGTCCCATTTGAGTTTGGTACTTTGGACCATTACTCTACTTCCCCCATTTCTATTTAGAGAACAAGGATTTCTGTGCATCCCTTATTATGCATGGGATAGCTCTGTTTGTTCAGAAAATGTAAAGGGAAAAGTTTCAAAGTCTTCACATTTAAAAAGATGGAGTCTTAAAGGAAAATTGAAGTCATGTTTTGTATATGACTCAAATTTTTTAGATTCACTTCGGAACATCACAGCTCATTTCTTTTCTCTAAACGCCATGGTTCACATTGTTTCTTTGTGTGTGACTGATGTTACTACTTTACTACATCAGACCCACAATACAGTTTTAAGGAAATTTTACTGTAAAAGTATTAGCTAGATGTAGTGATGGCCTACATGCAGATGGAGACAAGGCAGAGCTTCTGTCAGAGGTTCAGTGTGTTCTTAGATGGGGAGGTGATTTTTGTGTTTGCCATCTCCTTCAGCACTGAATGCCATGAGGAATGCTGTCTTGTTTTGAACTGTGATCTCTGGGTCAATATGCCAGACTCAATTTATGCCATTTGTGTGAGAATTGTTAATGTCCCAAACCTTAACACAAATTTTTAAAAAGCCCTTTTAAAGGAAATAAACTTTTTTTTTTTCCTATTCCTGCCAAGCATGGAAGTGCTTATGGTATTTGTTTAAATTCTGGGTTTTTTTCTCAATGGGCTCTTTTGATTTACTCCAGCCATGAAGGAATATTGCAGTTTCTCCTTATAGATCAGCCTACTGTTGGCTTCCCTGTGTTAGCATTAGGTAGGCCAAAGCAATATTGCCTTCAGGAGAGCATTGTCTTTGACTGTTGGAATGGTATTAATTCCATCTGTCTGAATAGCAGCATTAGCAGCCCAACAAAACCCTTTGAACAAAGAATGACCATGTACCTGTCTGCACAGGCAATGAGGAGCAAATAAAAGTTCCTCCAAAGGTTGCTGTTTTGGCATGTGGAGTGAGTTCTAGAGCTTTGTGAGCATTTAATTTCCTGTTAAATGAAGCTGACCTTCTCTTTTCCCAGGCACTGTCTGGCTTCAGACAGATCCATGTTATTGACATGGATACTATAGATGTTTCTAACCTTAATCGACAGTTTTTGTTTAGGTGAGTGATATTTTACATTTTCACAGTTTAACTTAGGGGTTTTAAAATGTACCTAAATAAAACATGTTAATATATTCATTATTTTGGTTGGACAAGAGGTCATTAAAGATGGACCTTCATGTCACAATAATACTCAGAATTAACTAAAAATTTCATATGATTTCTTCTTATTTTGGGCTCTGTGACATGAAGAAAATCAACCTATGTTCCTTGCCATTCCAGTACAGCTAATGACTATTGAAAGAGGTGACACTAAGGAATAAATGCACACAGATTAAGATCTCAGATATTCTGGTACCTTTTTCATCCAGTGAACAGTCATTGGATTTTTTTGGTGCTGATAACTGTAGTTAATTCTCTGACTCTCACATCTCATGCTTTACAGGGATCATGAAATGGTTTGGGTTGGATACCTTAATATTATCCAATTAAATAAAAATAAAGTAACAATTAGCCACTTAATTCAGTATTGCAATGCGTAGAGATTGGAAAGACAAAATCTGCTAAAATCAAGCTTTTGGAATTGCTTGGGTTTTTCCCAGAGCGAAGGATGTGGGGCGACCAAAAGCAGAAGTTGCAGCAGAATTCCTGAACAGTCGCATTCCCAGCTGTGCTGTGGTACCGTATCCTTTCACTGAGAAGCCTGAAGGCTTCTATATCCTAGAAAACTCTGTGGGTGGTAAGAGTATCCAAAGTATTTTGCTGCCATCCTGTTTCTCATACAATAAAGAACACATTCATTCAGCTGGTGAGTTGAGAATTCTTTCTCCGTGCTATTAACTTACAGGGAATCTGCATGGGAAAGGCTCAGAAATTATTTTGTATTTTTCCACTGAGTCTTTTTATTCAGGTGCAATATTGTAATTTTCACTGAGATACTGGAATTATTCACCAGAGAGTTTTGAGTAAGCATTAGGTGGGAGGCATTAGTTTATAAATACAGGGCAGCACTTACTGATAAAGGACTTTGTGAGAGCACATATTTTGAGCTTCCTAAATATTTCACCTGCTGAACTTTGCTGTTTAGGACTATTCCATTGTGCCCTTTGCTAGTTTTGTGAGATGTTACAGCTTCTGCTGTGGGAATTTAATCTCAGATCACATAGTTTTTTAGAAGATGTTGTATAGAATTACAGTAATAAATTAGATAATATTTTGGCTTTAGGTTAGCAAATAGAAAAAAATAAACTTAACTATAAATATATTCCTTTACTGGGCTTGCATTCAGATATTTTAAAAAGATTCAAGACATGGATGAAAGCTTCTATCGACGTGAGTGGCATTTTTTTCTCCTGACAAACACCCATTGGTGCTTTGGGGACCCTTGCAGGTGTTGCTGCTCACTGCTTTTCCTGGCAGTTTGCTTGCTCATTATTTTAGTCTTCCACAGTATACTGGAAGTAGAAGTAACACGTAGACAAAATTTAAGTACACCTGTGATACAGGCAGTCTGGGGGAGATAGCTAAGCTGCTGTCAATGTCCCTGTTATGGGCAGAATACTTTGCTTGTCTTAGGAAATCTGCATTAGTGTAGAATTTGAAAAATGTTTTTTTCTCCCTAGAGTTTCATATTATTGTTTGTGGGCTGGACTCTATAATTGCAAGAAGATGGATAAATGGCATGCTGGTAAAGTTTTCAATCTTCTTAATGCCTGATTATTGCTTGAGTTTAGATGACTAAAATTAGACATACTTGGGTAGAATATGTCATGAAGATGAATGAGGGTTGTTGAAACAGCTTTCTGTTTACCTATTTCTGTTTTCTTTCTGTGAGCAGGATGGAATGCAAGCTCTCTTACTTGCCCTTTTCTTGAGAAGTGTTAGCCAACATCTGTGCAGTGCCCTGCAGGGATAATTTCATAGTTAGGTTACATTGCTTGGGGCCTTCTGCAGTCAGCTTTTGAAAATCAAGAAAGCTCCAGAGCTGCTCTGGATGCTCCCATGGGGAATTTTTTCTTCATTACCCAAACAGTATTTATTATGCTGTAACTTGTAAATGCCATTATTTGGAGCTGCAGTGTTACAGAATTCAGTGACCAGAAAGCTGGTAATTTTATCATTGTGAATTTGTTTGTAAAACAATAATCTGGAGTATCTACCTGTATTAAAATAAAAAAGACAAAAGCAAAACAACAAATCAGGAATCAAACCTTCAACCAACCAACCATTTGTTCTGATGAACTATAAAAACATATAGAAAATAATAGCATTTATCAGGGGAGTAAGGGGAGAAGGTAGAGGGTGAAGGTGGTTGATAAAGTCTTGTGCACTGACAAATAAGGAGTGTTTTATTACCCTTAAAATAAACCGTGCCTTAAGCACTCAGTAGTTGGATGTACCTTTAAGAATAAAATTTTAGGGTTTTTTTCTTCCTGCAACTTGTTTAAAAACCCAAACCAAACAAAAACCAACCCCCCACCCCCTTTATTTGTTAGATGTCATTTTTGCATTATGAAGATGGTGTCCTGGATCCAAGTTCCATCATACCTCTGATAGATGGAGGGACAGAAGGTTTCAAAGGCAATGTCCGTGTGATTATTCCTGGTATGACAGCGTGTGTTGAATGCACGCTTGCACTTTACCCACCACAGGTAATTCCCCCAGTGAAATTGCCATTTTTTCATATTCCTCTGCTTTGCTGGTTTCTTTTCTTAGTACTACACCTAACGTACCATGGTTTCTTCTGGTTTTCCTCCCCTGCCCAACCAGGTCAATTTTCCCATGTGCACCATTGCATCCATGCCCAGACTGCCAGAGCATTGCATTGAGTATGTCAGGATATTGCAGTGGCCAAAGGAACAGCCTTTTGGAGGTAATTAATGTATTGTGATGGTGCTAAATGAACATTTCTCCTTTTGATTAACTTGAGTTGGGTGTATACTTTTAATAAAACAATCCTGCCTCTTAACCTCATGTGGTTCATTGTCATATTGAATCCAAGCCTCCTCTGAGCTGGAGATGGATTTTCTCTTGTTGAACTCACTCTCCAGTTCCATATTTGCTCATGTTTCTCACACTGCACAGTGTCTTTCCTGAATTAAAATGTAACCTGTAGCAGCTCTATAAATTGTGCAGTGATGGTAGTTTGTGTATAGGATGTGTTAAAACTAAAGATGTTTGTAAAAGTAATACTTTGGTTATTTAAAATGTCAAGTTTCAATAGCTTCATGGGGTATTCATTATAAATTAAACCAGGGATTTTTTTAGACCAGAAGAATGCTGTGTTTCAGAAGAACTTTTATATTTGCAATTTATCTGTAAATTCTTTCCTGTAGAAGGTATTGCATTGGATGGAGATGACCCTGAACATATACAGTGGATTTACCAGAAGTCTTTAGAAAGAGCATCACAATTTAATATTAAAGGTGTTACCTACAGACTCACCCAAGGTAAGGGATGGCATTTCACCAAGTTGTGGCTTTGCACCTAGGCTGGATTGGCATTTTTTGTGTTTGTTATGACTAAGCTGGCAGCTGTGCTGGGATAGTTCTCCTCCCCCTTAAAACAGAAACAAGCAGCTTGTTTCCTGTGCCAGCACAAATATTTTTATGACAAATCAGATGTTCAGGCATTCATGATGAATCAGAGAAACTTATCTGGGATAAAACTGAACATTCTTTTTCCTATTTTATTTTTAACTTGGAGCAGCTCCACAGTTTACATTACATGGTGACCGCTCTTGCTGGGTCAAAGAGTAGAAACAAAAGGACTTGATTGTCTTTTTTAGCAACATTTTGTGCCAGTTCAGGCTGGTTAAGTCTATAGCATCTGTTCCTCTCTGCTGTCCCTGCCTCTGTTCACATGCAAGTGCAGTATGCTTACACTCATTTAATCAGCATTTCAAACACTAACCAAATAGAAAACCCAACTGTCTTTCCTTTGTGCATTTCCCCAGTTTAACAGAAAAAGAACAGAGTTTTAATTTCCCTGTACTAAATACAGAATTCTTGCTTTCAGAGTTTGTTCAGTAGTTCTCTTTGTTTGATACATGCTTTTTTTCAATGTGCTTTATCCATTCCTGAAATAAAAGAGTGCCCAAGTACTGCAGCAGCATCCCATTATACCTGTTTGTTACAGAAGTTCCTGGACACTTGAAAGTACCTTTGGACCCACCCTTTGAAATTATTCTGTCTAAAAGTAATCTCTTAATAGAGTTTCTTAGAAAACCCAGAGCTGTATGTTTTGTTTTTACAGGGGTGGTTAAACGAATTATTCCAGCAGTAGCTTCTACAAATGCAGTAATTGCAGGTATGCTGAAAGAACTCATTTCACTTCTACTTTACTGACTTGAGAGTTTTGTGGGACAACAATTTGGAATTGAGAAGCTGGAGAGGAAATAGTAAATGTGTCTGGTTTATTTTTACAGTCTTATTTCTGTTTTCTATAGAGAAACTGTAAGTGACTGGATAAATGTTACGACTCTGGGAGAGAGAAAAAGCATTTAAGACTGGGGAGAAAAATTGAAAAACACAGTACATAGGCTTGACATATTCTCAGATTAGTGCCAAATCTGTGGTGTTAATGCACAGAACTACCAGCTGCCTTCAGATGTTTATTTTTCTCTTTATAGATTGTTATACTTGATTGTCACTTTTTGTACAACTGTGTGATGTCTGCATGTCTGGTAGAGCTAGGTGAAGAAATTCTTTTTTCTCATTCCAGCTGTTTGCGCCACAGAAGTTTTTAAGATAGCCACAAGGTATTTAATTTCTTATTAATTACAGACATGATTTCCAGCAGAATGCCATGTATTAACACTGACATATTTGTCATTACAGTGCATATGTTCCTCTTAACAACTACTTGGTGTTCAATGATGTGGATGGATTATACACATACAGTTTTGAAGCTGAAAGAAAGGTTAGTGCCATTAAAGGCTTGAAGGGTTGTTTTCTTGATTTGTATTTATGCACTTCGTGTGTATTTCTGAACTTCAGTATTGAATCAATTGGCCCCTGGCACTGAATAATAATATTTCTGAAGTTTTAAAAATGGAAACTACAGTGTTACTGGTCTGTTACTTCTGCAAAGTAGAGCTACAAAATAAGATGCTCAAACCTAAGATGACTCATGGGCTGATCTTCTCAAAAAGAGGTTATGGCAAAAATTGATCTGATAGTTTGTAGTATTGGATTTTATGTCAGATGAAACTTGTCATTCATAAATACTTAGGTGCTGTTGACAGACTTCAGAAGGAAATGGGTTTTGTCATTAATATTTACAACTATTAATATTTTTAGAGCTAAAATTTCAAAAAACCACAAACACTTCTGAGACCTTACTAGCAGCATTTCTGAAATCATCTTTAACATAGTGTATTATTGTGCTGTTTTGTGATAGGAGAACTGTCCAGCCTGCAGCCAGCTTCCCCAAAACATAGAGATTTCCCCATCAGCTAAATTGCAGGAGATCCTGGATTACTTAACAAATAATGCTTCATTGTAAGTTGCAACCATTCTGAGTAATTTGATAATTTGTTGGTTTATTGCTTGCGAAAGGTAATTTTAAACTGTATTTTTAACCTGATTGCCTGGTTTTGTTTTGTTTGTTTTGTTCTGTTTGTTTGTTTGTTTTTAAATGTTTTATATATAGGCAGATGAAATCTCCTGCAATCACAGCAACTATGTATGGGGGAAATAAAACACTTTATTTACAGGTAATCTGAACATACATGATTGACTTTAATATTCTGAATTTACTTAAATTTACTGAATTAAAAAAAAAAACAATCGGCCTTTTTTTTTTTTTTTTAATTTGCAGACAGTAGCTTCAATTGAAGAACGAACAAGGCCAAATCTTTCCAAGACACTAAAAGGTATCATGGAGCTGTCAGGTGTTGATTTTCAAGTTAGAGAAAGTCAGTTTCACCCCTCTGTGTGGATATTTAGCTTTATCTTGCATTATGCAGTAGAATTTAGTTCATTGTCTTTTTACATTCAATACACGTTCAATTGTAGTTTCACATTTCTCAGGTACATTAATTGTTTAAAGGTGAAGTGCAGGCAAATGCACAGAAGATTGCGACAAAGCAACCAAGTATCTGTGTAGTATGTAAACTACACACTCTCCAGTAGAGTTTAATATTTTTTTTTCAACAAGGTCTGTTTCCTGGTTAAATTAGATTAATATTAATTTAGCCAGTGAGCTGTTTGCAGCTTTATTTAATCATATTTACAGTTTGTGGGGATAGCCTTTCTAATTTTTTTTGGGCTTCTTGAAATGGCAAAGCACGTGGGTTTAATTAAATTAATTAAGTTTTTCTTTCTGTTTCAGAACTGGGGCTTGTGGATGGCCAGGAACTTGCAGTTGCTGATGTTACTACACCGCAGACTATGTTGTTCAAACTTCACTTTACCACTTAATTTATTCATAAGTAAAGTGTAAATACAGCAAGAGAAATCTGTGCCCACCTTATAAAACAAGCGTACTCTGTGGGTGTTAAGGCAGCCTGAAATGTTCCTGTTAGTGCCAGCATGGTTGAAAGTTAGGAAATCTAAATGGATCACCGTATTTCAGAATTGTACGTAGAAGCCAATATTTGGTGGATTATATTTGTATAAATGCTTATTCATGTACAGACCTCTGATGTATAGAAGAAATACACTTTTCCTGGGTTTTGTTGTCAGAATGTTCATGCTAATGTACTTTCAAACACATGGAACTTTAAGGTGGCCAAAAGTCTCGTTTTCAACATGCCTGCACACATATATGCAAAGAAGAGATGTTTTTAAAAGGAACCATAGCAATCTGGTTGTAAGTTGTAGCACTCCTGAGACTTACTGAGTCACCTTAAACCAAAGGAGGCAGTAGATTAAAATGAGGATTTCCCTTTTATTTGGTATTGATTTGATAAATTTTATGGAGGGTGTTAAATATGGAAGAGATGGCTTTGTTTCAAGAAACACAAAAGGAGAAAATTATCAACTGTACATGAAAATACAGACGTGTCTCCTCACTGTCCCCAAGCAGCCGCCATGCACAGCATTGCAAAATTATGTTCAAATATCATTGGTGCTGTTAAGGTATTTATTAATAAAAAAATCAGAAAGACACCTGAGTTTGTGGCTTTTCTGTGGACATTCATTTATAACCTCCATTAAAAAATCTAGGGCATCATTTGGCTGCTTTAGTCAGAGAGTTAAGGAGTGCCAGTGAATTCTGGTCTGATGTGTTAGCTGTGTTTGAAGTTGACAATTTTTTAACTATGAACTGCATAGTTTAAAAGGACGAGGCTTAATGGGTACGAATCGAACGAGGCAGGAAATACGGGGATAGGACAAGGAGTAATGGGTACAAACTGCAAAAGGGTAAATTTAGGTTAGATACTCGGAAGAAATTCTTTCCTGTGAGGGTGGTGAGGGGCTGGCACAGGTTGCCCAGAGAGGCTGTGGCCGCCCCACCCCTGGAAGTGTTCCAGGCCGGGTCAGTTGGAGCGGAAGGCGTCTGTGCCCATGGCAGGGACTGGAACCGGACGGTGTTTAAGACCCTTGCAGCCCCTGAGCTGAAGCGTCCCCCGGCTCCGGAGGCGCTGTGAGGGCGGGCGCGGTGCCCCGGTCCCGCCTCCCGGACGCGTCGGGCCGGACGCGGCTGCGCCGGGCCCGGGTGCGACGTGGATCCGGCGGCGCCTGCGCGGGGCCCTCGCTCCGCTCTGCTCCGCTCCGCTCCGCTCCCTCAGCGCCGCGCCCGGCCCGGCCCCGCCGGCAGCGGGGGCAGCTCCGGGAACGGGCGCTGCGGAGCCGCCGAGGATGAGCTGGTTCAACGCCTCGCAGCTGTCCAGCTTCGCCAAGCAGGCGCTGTCGCAGGCGCAGAAGTCCATCGACCGGGTGCTGGACATCCAGGCCGAGGAGACCCCCTGGCCCGACGCCGTCATCCCCGACTACGGTGACGGTAAGGGCGGGCGGCCCCGGCCGCCGTGCCGAGACTCGCGGCCCTTCGCTTCGCCCGCCTCCTCCGCTGTCTCCCCCTTACCCTGGGGAGGTTTAACCGCCCCCCCGCCCAAAGCCGGCCCGGTTTTTATAATTCAGAGCCCCCCGTGGTTTAATAATCCACGTTCTGCTCCCTCCCGTGCTGGGTGACACCGACACGAAGCCGGCGCAGGCTCAGCTCAGAGCCTGGCTGGTGTCACCAGTGTCCTGCTTTTATGGCATAGGTAGCACTGAGCTTCATATCCCTGCTTCTCGAGGCGTTATTTATTTATACTTGTTTTGCTGAGGGGCTAATAATTGGTAAAAACTGCTCAGTAATATAAAAAGGGAAATCACGCTCTTTTCATGGATTCACTCTCTGCAACAGGAGGGGCAGAGTAGAAGCTGAAAGTCTGGTCCATGTGAACCAAATGAAATTTCCACTTTTCATGGCTTCCAGTTCATAATCCTGCAACATCTGTCGAAAGGAATGTGCTGGTGGAAAAGTTGTCATGGCTATGAGAAAGTGTCTCCCCTGTGCGTGTGCTAATGGAGAGCCTGAAGGAATGGTCAGCCCTAAGCTGCTGTTTGGAAGGGAGAGAGCAAAAAGGAGCCCTCTTATTAGAAACTCCCCCCAAAATAATATCATCATAATAGTAATAACAATATGGGAAATGAAGTCATCTGGAATCAGTGTCATTGCTACAACTATATCTAGAAAAACTATGTGTATTTGGAGGAGGAGGAGGTTATTTCCAGGTGAAGCCACAGCAGAGTGAGATTTCTGAAAGCTGTAGCAACTGAAAATGTTTTCCAGGTTGGTTGCTCAGCAAAGGTCAGTTTGGGATGTCTTTGTCCCTTTGAGGGCTTGGCAGTCATGTAAGTAGTCTGGTGTCATCTTACAATGCAGAAATTGTTTATAGAAAACTCTGTCATGCTTAATTTCTCAAAGCTTTAGACTTGTCCAAATTTTTAAAATTTTATTTGTATCTTAGTATTTATGGTAGTTCTGTAATTCATAAGAAGAGCAGCAAAGATCAGCCTGCATGTGGTTTTCAGGGAAAAGCTTGTTTTTAAGAAGTGTCAAAATATGTTCTGAATGTTGCAGTTAACTCAGAGCTTTTTCTGAAGCTGTTGAATCATGGACAAGGTAGCAATAAGTCAGATGCTTGTAGTAATAAATCACATGTTTGTAGTATTTTGGGCAATGAAAACAGTAATTATCTGGATTTGAGATTTGAGGCCAACAGCTATCAACTGTTCTGAAAGTAGAAGCCAGCTTTAAATATTGTAACTCAGCATTTTTAATAGATGCTGCTGTATAGAGTAAGTTTGTTTTTAAGTAGCCTGAAATAGTTATGTTACCCAGATTGTTTGTTGGTACAAAATTGGATATTGTTTTTTGATTTCTCTTTCTTACTTCAAATGCTACTGAAATTTGATGCTGAAATTCTTGGTTTTGCTGTTGACAAGTCCTGGAAAACCTGCAAGAAATACAGTAATTGGAATTGTTGATGTTGTTTTAGGGAAGCTTCAGAACAGAACAATTCAGTATTTCTCTACAGAAGAAGAAAATTCTCAGCTGGGCTGCTGCTGATTTTTATTGTCAGCTCCATGCTGATGCTTGGTGTCTGAGGAAAAATGAAGTCTGTCAGAAACTGAAGGGCAAGAACCCTTCTTACAGTGTAAATACTGTAAATACTTAAAGCTTTTCCCCTGTGTTTTCTGTAATGGTGTGTGAAGTGTTTATGTGCTACATGCAGATAACTTTTAAGACCTTGTAATTTTTTCCTCCTTTTTTAATCAGTATAATTCTCTTAACTACAGCTTTTCATGTTGTTTTGCCTGGACTCCTTTCACTGTAGGGAAGCAGGAGGCCACATTTGCTTTTGCTTGTAGCTTTCAAAGTGGGGTTTTTTTGCCTATCTCCCTTTTCTCCTTTTTTTTAGGAACAAATTCTCTCATAAGTGGAGGATGGGACACATCTTCCTGGGGCTTGAACTCAACTACAGAACCCCAGAATCAGCCAATATCGCCCACAGCCATCACAAAGCCGGTGAGGAGGACAGTAGTGGATGAATCTGAAAACTTCTTCAGTGCCTTTCTCTCCCCAACAGATGTTCAGAGTATACAGAAAAACCCAGTGGTTTCCAAACCTCCAGCCAAATCACAGCGACCCAAAGAGGAGGTGAAAAGCACTTTAAAGGAGTCTCAACACTCCACTCAGCTGGAAGGGCCAGTGACAGCAGAGGCAGAGGTGAAGGATTCCTCCACAGCTGACCTGGACTTGAAAAGCCTTGATATTCCCAAGGAGAAATTAGAAGAGAATGCTGTGCTTAAATCTGATGCCCAGCATGAATCAAGCACAAATGAAGTTACTGACAAAAAGGTGTCTGCTCTAAATTTTGAAGAACCTGAAGATTCTCCTACTGAAAAATCCAGTGTAGGAGGGGATGGAGCAGCAGGTGCACCCGAGGGCACTTCTCAGCCGCTTGGAGCAGGCACAAAGGACCTGGCTTTGGAAGGGAAGGAGAGAAAGACTGAGGACAGACAAAGCAATACCCCATCACCTCCTGTCAGCACCTTCTCCTCAGGCACTTCCACAACCAGTGATATTGAAGTTCTGGACCATGAGAGCGTGATAAGTGAGAGCTCAGTAAGTTCCAGACAAGAAGCTGCAGATTCCAAATCCAGCCTTCACCTCATGCAGACGTCGTTCCAGCTCTTATCCACGTCTGCCTGTGCGGATTATAATCGCTTAGATGACTTCCAGAAAATGACTGAGAGCTGTGGCTCCTCGGATGCTTTTGAAAGAATTGATTCATTCAGCGTGCAGTCCTTGGATAGCAGGAGTGTCAGTGAAATAAATTCGGATGATGAGTTATCAGGCAGGGCTTCTGCTTCAGCGTCTGTCGCTGTCAGTCCTTCCGTGCCAAAGACAGAAACGGTTGACGCCCTGAAAAATAAATCTGAAAACTTGAATGATGCTCCTGTGCTACATGCTGAGGAAGCTGAGATGGAAGAGAGTGGGAGAAGTGCAACCCCTGTTAATTCTGAGCAGCCAGATGTTGTTTTGGTTGCTGCTGTGCAGACTGTTGAAGGACAGGTTGTGAAGGAGGAGGCCGAGCCCCAGCAGGATGCTGGGGAACAGTTGGTGGAAGAGGACACTGAAAAGCAAGAGCTTAAAAAGGTAAATAAAACATGTATTGCAAACACAGCTTTTAATTGCTAATGAGACTCCTGACATTTCCTTATGTTGTCCTATATCTCTTACATCAGCTTATTTGAATGAATTAATCGATGCTGAACTATCTGACCCTGCAGAAAACTGTCCCTGATATCCTGCAGTGGAACAGTACTGGTAAAATTTCTGATCAGACAGTTGTGGGTTTCACCTGACCCACCTGGTTGTTGTTGTTGTGAATTGTGAGTAGGGATGGCAAACAGGAAGCCTAATAAGTCAAATGTGTTATTTTAGTTCTTTGGTGTTTACATTTATTTATTTTCTTGTATTTTTGTTATCCATATTCAACTTTCCAAAACTTGATATGAGTGAAAGTTTTCCTCTCTCATCTGAGGCTATTCTGCTGCTTTGTGCTAATGTTTCTCAGAAGAGACCTTCCCGTAGAAATTATTCTGTTAAGAACATTGGGAGTCTTAATGCTTAATGTAAGCCATAGTTTTATAGACTATCAGCTGTAGTTAAAAACTTCATGTATAATTAAATATCACTGTTGATCATTTTGTTGAGGAACTTACTAGAGCCACATGTGCTGATTTAGTAGGATTTCTACACCTGTAGAAAACAGGTGTCTTTATGTTCAGGTGTGTGGCAGAAACATGATAATCCTCACTGACTTCTGCCTCAAATTCCTGAAACATTGGCCAGTTCAATTTTAAATAATTTTGTGAGGGAATGGGAGGTGGGAGAAGGGAAAGCCTGCCCCTCTTGTGTTTTAATTGTCCCATTTGTCTGATCTTTGTCTATAAAACCTTGTCCAGATGATTGATTCATTAACTGAGAAGCTGGAGAAGAGGGAAATACAGTTATTAAGCACTAGTAAAGAGAGGGCTCGCTTGGAAGAAGCTTATGATAACCTGAAAGAGTAAGTATGAAAATACACTCAGTGCTGTGACTTTGCTGTAATAAAATCTTAGACAGTAGATCAAACAAGGAGCTTTGTGACTGGAGCAAAGGTTACAGGGGATGTGCACTGTTTGTGAAAGGTGGCAGTAATGACTGCATGTGCTGTGATGGGATTTTTTAAAGACATGTTATTTCTTGGAGCCAAAATCTCTTTTGGGAGGGGGCTGGGGAAAGATTCTTCAGTAAGCAAGCAGTAAGAATGATAAATGTTGAGAATTAGTCTTGGTTACTAATAAAGATCTTTATTATAAGACTAGATTTAGCTACTAAGAAAGAGACTGACTTTTCTGATACAAAAGGAGGAACCTGATTTACTAAGTAATTTGTTGACTAAAATGTAGGCAGTGAAGGTATGGAAGAAGGGCTGGTTGTAGGGAAAAACCTGAAATTATTATTTAATTTGGTTAAAGTTAAAAGGGAAAAAAGTGGAAAGTTGTGTTTACCAGCTCATTGATCAAATATTGAGTTATAAAATTTACAGATATATGTTGCTGTTGTTTAATGACTAAATTGATCCTAACTTAAAAAATAGATGAAATAATTTACCCTTTGTATGACACAGATTATGGTTAACTAAAAAGGACTTTTTCAAGGAGCAAAACATTTAAGATAAATCAAGCATTTAGTTGTTTTCATGGGTAAACTACTGAATTGATAAAGATCTTTAATTAGGACTTCTGATACAGATGTGAGGTTTTTTGACTTTAGCTTATCAAGTAAAATACTTCTTAAAAGCATTTAAGACAACTTGTTGCAAACTGTTTGGAGTGTCACATAGCCATGCAACTGTTCTGAAATGTTCATTTTGAATGCAGTGAAATGTTTAGAATGAAAGAAGAGAGCAGCAGCCTTTCATCTCTTAAAGAGGAGTTTGCTCAGCGAATTGCAGATGCTGAGAAGAAGCTCCAACTAGCCTGCAAAGAGAGAGATGCAGCTAAAAAGGTGATTTGGCTTTTTTTATGAAATTAATATTTTTTAGTTTATGACACAATTGAATTTCTTGGGGAAAAACAATTAACATTGACCCAGGGAAAAGCATGAGGCTGTTAGTAACCAGCATGAGCTGTTTCCAACCATCCAGGCTGCTTGGTGCTCACTCCTGTGTTCTTGCATCTGTGCTGTGAACCAGCTTGGGGAACTCATTTAATTGGGAAAAAAAAGAGATTTAATGTGTGCTCTCATTCACCTTGTACCAAATATGTATTTGCATTGGTGAGGGAGAATGGCCTGGGGATGTGAGGAAGGGGTGAAGAATGGGAATGGCTTCTTTAGAGGATTAACTGGGAGGAAAATTAAGGGCTGATGACAGATTGGTTTGGAATGAGCAAAGAAATCTACAGCAGCAAAGTTTATGGGGTTTAGATGTTCTTGACCTGGTGTCACAGCATTTCATTTCTCTAGCTTAATGCAGAAAGGAAACTCAAATCTGACTGAAAAGCAAATATTTTTCAGCTGTTTGTCACTGTGTTGACACTGCAGTGAGTTGAATTAGAAAAATTATTCAGTAGCTATGTGTGAATAGGACAGGTTGTTTTTTCTCTATTGCAAAAGTTTCAACAAAATTAAATGGATGGGGAGGTTAGAATAAATTGTACTGAGGATTTATAGAGTTTCAATCCTTAGAGGTTTTTAAAACTTGATGCAATAAGGCTCTGAGCAATCTGTTTTGATCAGATAATCTCCAGAGTTCCCTTCCAACCTAAATTGTTTTCCAAGCAAAGTCTTGTGAGAGGAAGGCAGAAGTAAAAGGTGATCAGTGTAACTCACTCTGTGTTTTTCCCTCCATGTATTTTAATAAACAGTCCTAAGTATTTTATCCTATTATTTAGGAAGTAAAGACTGTTAAAGAGGAGTTGGCTACTAGACTTAATACCAATGAAACTGCTGAATTATTGAAAGAGAAAGAAGAGCAAATCAAAGGATTAATGGAGGAAGGTGAGAATTAACTTTTTTTGTAGTAAAAATGTGTAGAATAGTTTGAAATGTACTGGCCTTGCACACAAGCCGTCTTTGTGTGGGTAAAAAGTGCTAAATTTGAAGCATGTTGGATGTTTCTGAATGTTTCAAGCATTCAGTGAGTAGCAAAGAGCAACAGGAGGGGTCAGGCAGGTACAGGTGGCTGGAGAGGTGATTACTGCAAGGTGCAGTAAAAGGTGCTGAGAGATAAAACCAGCCTGTGCAGAACAGCATTCCATTCAGAAGAAATCTGATGAGGGCATTGTTCATGGCATTTCTACAGTGTCTCCTTTAATACTTCTTAATTTTGGAATTGAAATATAGATACTAAATGAGAGGGGTTTTTTTTCCTAACATGATGAGCTCACTTGCTTTATTTTCAAAGCCTTTTACATCCTATCCTGTCTCACTGTAGCTCAGTGTAGCAAGGGTGTCTCAGGATAAGATAGATTTAAACTTAAGAACTTGCATGAAGAATTGTAAAAATAAGTATTTCCATATTTACTGGAGTATTATTTTCATGGGACTAAAGAGCAAGGCTGGTGTGAATAGAGAGAATCCATAGAATATCACGAATATGCATGGGCTTCATGTTCAATTTCTTCACAGGAGAAAAGCTTTCCAAGCAGCAGCTGCAGAATTCCAACATTATTAAGAAATTAAGAGCCAAAGAGAAAGAGAGAGAAAATATTAACACAAAACAGAACAAAAAGATTAAGGAATTGGAAGAGGAGTTGCAGCATTTGAAACAGGTGAGATATTTGTTAATTTTTTTTTTTTTTAAGTTTTTATATATTAGCTGCAAAATTGCCTTTTGGGAGGGCTCTTGATAAATTGACTTTTTTTTTATTTTCTGGAGACTTCTCTATTTCATAGAATCCCAGAATGGTTTGGGTTGGAAGGGACCCTTAAGCCCATCCAGTTCCATCCCACCTTCCACTATCCCAGGCTGCTCCAAGCCCCATCCAGCCTGGCCTTGGACACTGCCAGGGATGGGGTGGTCACAGTTTCTCTGGGCAACCTGTGCCAGGGTCTCACCATCTCACATTATTGGAGCACTGAGTTCTGATTTATGTGTGTATTCCTTGTAAAACTGCAGTGAGGGATCTTCTCAGCTGCTTGTTTGCACTTGCACTGCTGTTACCATGTGAGCTGGAAAACCTGTACCACCAAGATTTGGACAGTTAGTGATTGAGTCAAGACCTTACAAATGTCAGACCCAGGATGTGGAGTTGTGTGAAGCTGTGCTGAAGAGCAGCTCCCTCCTCTGGGCAAGGCAGGGAAGCAAAACCTTTCTCTTTCTGCCAAGTGTTAGATGGCTTTAGCCACTTTATCCCAGATTGGTTGCCGCTGTTGTCCCTGTCCTCAAGCAGTGTTGAGCCCCACCTCCTGGGATTTGTTTCATGTTTCTTGTCTGCACTGACAGGTGCTCGATGGCAAGGAAGACCTTGAGAAGCAGCATCGAGAAAGCATTAAACAACTGAACAGCGTTGTGGAGAGGCAAGAAAAAGACCTTACTAAACTTCAGGCAGAAGTGCAGGAACTTGAAGAAAGGAACAGGAGTGTGCAGGCAGCACTCGACAGTGCATACAAGTAAGCAAAGCAATCACACCTTCAGATTGTGGCTCTTTCTTGTGCAATGCTTGTGAAATATTTAAATGTAACAAAGTTACTTTCCAAGTTGCTGTTGGCGTTTAAATGTACTGGGGTTTGTTTATTTCTTTGTTTGGCTCTTTCTCCCCAGGGAACTTGCAGATCTTCATAAAGCTAATGCTACAAAGGACAGTGAGGCTCAGGAAGCAGCCCTAAGTCGGGAGATGAAGGCAAAGGAAGAGCTTGGGTTAGCACTGGAAAAGGCTCAGGAGGAGGCTCGGCAGCAGCAGGAAGCTTTGGCAATTCAGGTGGGTCTGAAACGCAGTAATAAACTCTTCAATTCAACAAGTGACTGCCCTGAGCTGCTGTGTACACCTGATGTAATGGACCAGGTGGAACTCGTTTTTGTGTACTTAGCAAATACCCAGAGGATTTCTTCCCTGTGGAACTTGTTCCATTTTGAGGGGTGGTTGTGCTAACCTTTAGAATGCTAATTTTATTTAAAAGTACTTATAACTTTACTTGTCTAAATGAAATTACTTTGATAGGCTCTATGCTAAGTTTGTGGTACTCTTACCTCTTAGAATTTTCAGTGATAAATAAATCAGTGTAACTACTTGTGTGCGTGCAAAAATGAAGCCTTTACTTGTAAACAAACACATCCTGTCTAACACTGTTTGAAAATGGTGTGGGACTGTGGCAAGGAATAGGTGATGATAGAACTTTTGGCAAGAGTTTAGTAACAATTTCTTGTTTATTTAGGTGGCAGACCTGAGGCTGGCACTGCAACGTGCAGAGCAGCAGGCGGCAAGAAAAGAAGATTATTTACGGCAGGAAATTGGTGAACTGCAACAGGTGCTGTAACAAACAGATGATGCCCACGTGCATCTGCAAGGAGGACTTCTAAAAACCCAAAAATAAAATGTTACCGTGACATGAGCAGCCTGAAAGAGAGGCTTTATTTTCCTTGTTACCTGCAGTGGTTGTCCTTTACAGAGGAGCAATAAAAATATTAATGGAAATATGTTTTTAAATCACATAGTGGAAAAAATGTCTTAGTTTTTTATGATGCCTCTTAAATAGAATGCTGTCCTTTTTAAATATGAGACAAAATACAGGCATTAATTTTGTAATAGTTGTGTAAAATTGCTGGCAAATGCATTTCTGAATGACTCTTTATCTGCTTCTTAATATTTTTATTGTTCTTAAGGGCCAGAATATAGATTGTTGCCAAAATGTTTCAAATGATATCCAGAACTCTGGAATTTCTGGGCCCTTGCTCTATTATGTATCTAAAAATATTTAACTTTTCTTCTGGAATTTCACACTTTACTTTGAGTTTGAGCCACATGCATGTTAGACTGTAAAACAGTAATCTTAGAATGTAAAACAGCTGCTATTTATTTAGATGAACTCTGTATGAATCTTTCAATCCATCTTATGATTTAAATTATATTTAATTTGTGATTTCAGAGACTCCAAGAAGCAGAGAGCAGGAACCAAGAGCTGAGCCAAAGTGTAACCTCTGCTACACGGCCCCTGCTGCGGCAGATAGAGAACCTGCAGGCCACGCTGGGAGCACAGACCTCTGCCTGGGAGAAACTGGAGAAGAACCTTTCTGACAGGCTGGGTAAGGAGGTTTAGCTTCTACTGGGCTGTGAGGCTCTGGGTGAAGATGTGAGATGTGTGAAGGTAAATGTAAAGGGCTTAATTAACACCTGCCCAAAGTGTAGATGGTGGATCAGGAGAGAGGAGCACCAAATGTTTTCCTGTAAGGAAATGCTTTGGGGGGGTTATGCCAAGGTTCTTGGACAGGTAATCCACTGGTTCTCTGTAAAACACTCTGTAACATAAGATTGTAAGGTGTATATGTCCTTACAGCTTCTAAGAGCATTGAGGCACTGAATGTATTCCAGTATGGAGCCTGATGCTGAGATTGCCAATTGTAAAGTTTGGAATCACTTACCTGACTGCATAGGTGATGATACATATATTGTTTGATACAGTAGTAACTTATTGTTTTAAATGAAAAATACATTAAAAGCCCAAAGGTGGACCCAAAGAAATTATTTCCTTTCTGGAAGCAATCTGTAGTTGTATATTGCATTCTGAAAGAGTCTGAAATCTGTTCATTCCACATTGCTTTGATCCTCTGTGTGTGGAAAATATTTGATTTCCTTTACAAAAGAAAACAAGATGTATTTTTTAATAAAGATTAGTTGCATATTAAAAAAATCTCAAATTCAATTTTGATATATAAGTAAATGGCTCATATTGTAGATATTTGATCAAAAAGAGTTAAATCCCGTGTTTTTTCTTACTGTTAGGTGAGTCTCAAACTCTTCTAGCAGCAGCTGCTGAGAGAGAACGGGCTGCTACAGAGGAACTTCTTGCTAATAAAATTCAGATGTCGTCTTCTGAATCTCAGAATAGTCTTTTAAGACAAGAAAATACCCGTCTTCAGGCTCAGCTGGAAGTGGAGAGAAACAAATTGAAGAAAATGGAAAATGAGAACAGCAGGTGAGTTCATTTTTGGTTAACAGCGTTTCTTTATAATAAGGTAGAATGGAGTGTTGGTATGACTGTGCAACGTGTTGGCAGAATGTTACAAAAATGCTGAGGATACTTTGTTTCATTCTAAAGATTAAACCACTGTTACATTCATAACAATTTGTAGCCTTGCAGCTGTGTTTGTTTTAAAAGCCCCTGAATCTACAGGGGATAGAATGGAGAATACCTATTTATTAACTCTACCTCTTTCCTTCCTCCCTGTAGGTATGAGGTTGAACTAGAAGGGCTCAAAGATGAGTATGCAAAAACCTTGGAAGATGCAAAGAAAGAAAAGGTACTGCCTAGTTCAGCTTTAATCTCTGTTATACTTGAGATCCGAGCTAGCAGGAGATTAACAGCTTTTATTTCTCTTTGCAGGCACTGCTGGCTACTCAGTTAGAAATGGAGAAGATGAAGGTTGAACAGGAGAGGAAGAAGGCTGTTCTTGTCCAAGAAGCAGCAAAGGAGAAGGTGCCAAAACCTAACATTTATAAGTCTTACTGATGTTGTCTTTGTTTTAGTAGACATCTATACCTGAAACTTTTAGTGCCTGGCAGTATCTTTCCAGTGAAATAGGTATTGTGTTAGACTCACTGAAATAAATTTTGAGTAATAGCCTATTTAACCTGAAAGAGGTAAAATATGGATTGTTTTCTTCATCCTCTGTGTTCTTTGAGCACTCTTGGATCCTTTTTCTTCTGAAGCTACTTTATTCCCTTGCTTAGACTACCAGCATTGCTTCCACTGCATTCTTGTTTTGTTTCGGTGTGTAATGTTTTGCATGCTTTCCAGCTGAAGTCACAAGTCACAGAGCAATCCTTAATAGTCATTAAATTCATTACCACTGATTAGCAGTTAGTATTCAGTAAAACTGCTTCTGTTGTTTGTTTCTAGTCCTAAAATCTAAGTGCTTTCCCCTTCAGAGGTTGTTGATGCTTGTAGATGCTGCTTGGAAAAAGGGGCCAGTCTGTTTTGAAGAGGTGTCAGTAAATTATTAGCATGTGGAAAAGCCTGGAATTTAATCCATATACTTTATTTAAAAAGAAGAAAACGGCCTTAACATTCATTCTAAGAGATCTTCTTCTGGGTGTGAGATATTCTTTCTGTGATACATTTGGATGTACAAAACTGCCTCTGAGTCTCTCTTGGCTACTTGAAAGAGACCCTTTTTTCAGTGTAATTTGCAGCTTCTGTCTTAATTTCCTTAGAGGTCCAAGATCTTGAAGATAGGCTGTGTTACAGCACAGAAATTCTTTGCTGTTGAACTTTTATATGTTTTAGATGTGGGTCAAGTAGAAAATCTATCACATTGTGTTCTATAGTTGTTGGTGGAAAAAGGGAGGCTATTAATGGAATTTCTTTTAGCATGTTGTGAATGTTTTTTCTTTTTCTAACTGGTGATATTGGATGTCTTTTTTTTTTTAAGGATCGAAAGTCATTCACAGTTGAAACTGTATCAAGTACACCATCAATGTCCCGCTCCAGTTCCATCAGTGGGGTGGACATGGCAGGTCTTCAGACCTCTTTCCTTTCACAGGTAGGATAGATCACCTATCATGGCTTTTTTCTTCTTGACAGACCACTTACTTTCCTCCTCAAGAACTTCTGATAACATAGAAAATGACTCTTCAAGAGTGTATTGGCCTTAGACAAGGTAACATCCTGTGCAGAAACAACTAAAATCTGCTTACAAGATGTCTGTGACTGTAAAACGTACAATTGACTTATTTTTACTTGCACTCCTGGTTTAGGGCACACCTCTGCTCCCTAGGCAGCATCACTGACTGCTGCACTCTGCTGTCTCCTACTGCTGCTCCTTCCCTGTCAGCCCAGTTCATGCTCCCAACATTAAATGGCACCTGTAGAAGTATCAGAACTTGCCAGTAGGGAGCTATCCCAAATTGTACCTATTCACCTCAAGCTTTTGTTTTGAAAACAAGCTTTAAGCATTGAAATGCTTGCCTAGCACAGTGTATTTAAAATCTTAAGTTATGCCATATTTAGGAGAGGGAAGATTCCAAAATGGGCATGTTTTTGTCTAATTTTCAGCTTCTCTAACATTCTGTTTGTAGGATGATCCTCATGATCACTCATTTGGACCAACAGCTACCAGTGGGAGCAATCTCTATGATGCAATAAGGATGGGATCAGGTTCAAGTATAATTGAAAACCTTCAGTCACAGCTAAAACTAAGAGAAGGAGAGATTTCACATCTACAGGTATCTTTTCAGAAAGCTTGGTGTGTGTTTCATGAATTCTGTGAACCAGCACAGCTGTGTAGGGATGAGCACAAGAAGAATTTGTTGGTTCCTTTTTTGTTTTGGCAAGGACTTATCCAGAAAACCTATCTGTCTGAAAAGTAAAATATCCAGGACACTGAGATTTGAGGAGAAAGTGAGAGTGGGTCTGAGTTGTGCTGTTTCACAGTCTGGTTAAGAATAAGCCTTAATTACTGTGTATTTTGAGATGGTGTTTTATAAATACAGTGAATTCTTTCCTTCTCCTCCTTGTTATATGTGTTTACCCTAGCTGGAAATTGGAAACCTGGAGAAAACTCGATCAATAATGGCAGAAGAGCTGGTTAAATTAACAAATCAAAATGATGAACTGGAAGAAAAAGTGAAGGAAATACCCAAATTACGCACACAGTTAAAGGTAAGTGCATTTCTGGTGTAAATCCATCGTAAAATGTAGATAATTGTATTTCTTTAGGAGCAGTCCTACCAGTTTAGGAATATATTCAAATCTGTTTCTAAGCATAAGTGACTGAAGAGACTGTTTTTTGGTGGTTTTTTTAATATATATAGTAGAATCTAAAAATGCCCTCTCCATGGTTAGGGAGTCACTTGAAAACACAGTTGTTGGAAACATGTGCTGTGCTTAAGACTGTGTGCTAAATCAGGGAGAGACCATTTTTGCACTTGTCTGGAACTGGATTTTTTAGTAGAGGGAGGGTTTTGATTAATAGCATGGGTTTGAGGTTGACACAGAAGTTGAATATGTGTCCAGTAGAGATACAGGAAATAGGACAAGTAATTGAATCCAAATGTTTAAGAATTTAAATTGAAATATTTGAAAAGTTTTGGAATAATTTTTGAATACAGAATGTTCAGTTTTCTCATGAAACATTTCCCAAATTGGTCATTCCTGTAGTAAAACAGTGCAGTTTTCTAACTGTAACTAAACTTCAAGGTGCTTCAGAATGTCCTCTGAAGCCAGCACTAATTCTTTTTATCATCTTTGGAATATCTTCCTTCAACATCTAGAATATAAATCCAGCTGTATTAAAGCACAAAGTACTTTTGAAGAGTTTATTGAGTGCTTCACTGTGGTTACACTTTGAGGCAGTGCTGCCCTTATTTCCCCTGGCAGTGTCAAACACTGCCCAGCAGCAGCTTGTTTGAGGCTGAGGATAAGAACCAGTGAGATAACTGTGTGTGTCCTTGCAGGACTTGGATCAGAGGTACAACACCATTCTCCAGATGTATGGGGAGAAGGCAGAGGAGGCTGAGGAGCTCCGACTGGATCTGGAAGATGTGAAAAACATGTACAAGACTCAGATAGATGAACTTTTAAAACAAAGACAGAATTAATTCCTGGTGGAACTGTTAGCATTGTATGGTGACAGACTGTAAAGATAACTGTTTATGTAAATGCTGAATTTAAATGTCTTGTAAAAAACCCTGTATTATAGAAAATGTGACTATATAATAGAGTTCATATGTTGACAGAAGAATCAATGCTTTAAGTGTCCTGTTCTGTCTGCAGTTAAATTATTTGTGCAATATTTAATTTTTTTTCTTCAGTCATCCCCTTATTTAAGTTTTTGCTAAATGGTGGGCCATTTTACACAAACAGCAGAAATTATGGTTGTTACCTTGTGAGACAGCACTGGAAGGCATGAGTAGTACTAAAGCAGCCCTTGATTCATAATCTTTGTAAATCTATGAAAATCACATTAGAAGTCTGTCTCAAGTGTTCATATGAGTTTTTCTAAAATCTCATCAGGTAATTTTTAATAACTAAGCAGCAGGGACTTGCTGTCTGAAGCATACCTGGTGGATATTTTTATGACAGGAAAATCTTAGATTTATGCTTACAACATCTGAACATGTCAGGGTGATTATTCTTAGACAAATCAGATTAGTCTGACTACTTAATACTAAGTCCCCTATTGCAGAGTGTGAGACTCAGATGAGACTTCAAATTACAGCTTCATCTTGTATATTGCTTGTGTTCTCATGAGCAGTGTGGAGACAGCAGCTCTGCTTCTAATGATAAATGTGTTCAGCTTTTAACACCAGAAATCTGAGCTGTTAAATGTCTGCTCTAGATTTAGTAGGTGATTTTTAACAGTAGCTAGAACAGTTCAGAAGAATGCAGGAAACTGATTTTTTAAAAATAAATTGCTGCAGATCTCATGGTTCCTTTTATATAAGTAGCAAGGGTTAGACTTCTTGTAAAACTGAGCTGTGGCTTAATAATAGAGCACGTCTCCAGTGGCTGCAGAGTATTTCTCATGCCATTCCTTGAGCAAGGAATTGGTCAAACAGCACTCACGTGACTTGGAGTTGAGCTGCATTTTTGGTAATGTCAGAGGAAATGTTTGAATGGGACCCTTGGGAATGCTGAGAAGGAGCTGTGGTCTTCCTCTCTGCATTCCAGAGAGCAAATATTTTGCTGCATCTCAGAACCTACTCGTGTGAAATACTGGGCAGTTGAAATTCTTTGCTTATCACTCCAGTGCCTCTGTTGGGAGAGGTTTTTTTTCCCAGACCAGTGCACATTGTAATTTGGGAACTCTTTTCCTGCTTGGGTATTTGGTGGCCTGACACACAAAGGATGTGAAGGATGAGGAGTTGCTTCTGGAGAAATGCCTCTTGGTAGTATGATTTTACTATGGGTGTTAAGGATTTATTCCTCACTGAAGTTACACAAGCAAGGGAATGTTCATGGAAAATCCTAGTCTGATTTGAGATTCAGGCAGTTACTTTGTGAGGATTTCATTAAAGCCATAGAGCCATGTTGTAACTCCCCATCTGTCATAGAAACTTCTAACTGCTTTAATAAAAATACTTTTTTGTCTTCCCTTTTTTTCACTGGGAGGTGGGAGGGAATTACCCTCTTGTCTTCATTTCAGTTTTGGAAACCATGGTGGTACGATTTTTCTTCTAAGCACCTCAGAATTTAACACTCTACCTTCATATTAAAGCATGGTTGGTTGCTCTAAGTTTCTGGAAAACCCCAGACCAATCAAACCTAAGCAAAAATCAGTCCATATTAAAACACTTGCTGGAATTTTACTGATTTAGAATTATGATGTACAAGGGTTAGTTGAGCCTTTTCTTAAGGAAACAACTCTTTGTGATGGTCAAACATCAGAAATTCTGTTCAGCTTTTATCTACTACAGCAAATCAGTAACTTCCTGGTTTTCACTTTTTTTTTAATGGTCTTGGCAGACAAATGCAGCAAAGACAAAAACTATATTATACTCCATAGGACTGACAGGCAGTTCTGAGAATGTCTTGGGCTACCTTGTTTTTCAGGAAAAGCTTAGATAAAAGGGAAATGTTAACATGCAATCAGCATTTACTGTTTTAGATGTAAAAACACAAAAGGTATTCGATTTTTAAATTTTACTAAAGTAGATGTAAATATTTGTATTGATTATTTTTGGATTCTATATTCCCTTGTAGTGCAACCTTTAATATCACCTGAGAATCAGATGGCCTTCTGTGTCTTAATCATCAAAGCCTTAGAAAACAAAGTGGCTGTTGGAAGGTAACACAGACTTTAAAATATCCTGGTTTGCTCATCTTTGATCTAACTGTATGCTTGTTTTGAAGAAACATTAATGTCTGCTTGAACACAATTCATTGCTCTTACTGAGATTGCCTAGAAGAGTAATGTGCAAAATGAAAGGAATTAGGTTAGAATTCTAGTACTCACTTTTGTCGAAATTTATTGTTTTAGAACGTTCCTTCTGAAAGCAACTAATATAGCTCTCATTTCACTTGCATATGCAAGTATGAAGAAATGTTATTTAAAGGTTACTCAGTGTAGTGTTCAGAGGGAGCTGAATTGCTGATGGAAAGGCCTCTGTGGATGTAGGTGGGTTTGGATGAGGAATAGATTGCTCTGGTACTCACTTCCTTTAGGAACTCAAGAGCCCATGTTCAAAATCCCATGTCAAATTCACATGAGAGAAGGATTAGTTCTATTTTTTCTTTTTTTCCTGCTACATGTTGTAATTTATGTGCTTACAGTTTACTAAGGGCTACAATGATCCTTAATAAGAGGTGAAATGGTTATCACAATGAAATTGAACCATTTGGTTTCTAGTTGTAAAATATGTATAAACTGTATAAAGCACGGGTCAGCGTAAAATAAAATTTTCTGCTAAGCGTGTGTTCTGGTTGTCTTTGAGAAAAGACTTAA